>JBAKFZ010000211.1:0-22355 GCA_037355385.1 Saccharomycopsis sp. FM-2023a
TGAAGATTTAAGTAGTTTTAATATTAATAACTTAGTTAAACAATTTGGTGGATTTAAAATTCCTAATTATAATAAAATTGAAAATTTACAACCATCTTATAAACTATTTTTGAAAAGTTATAAAGATTTCCAAACCAATGATTTTGAAGAAATTGATAAACTAAAACATCAAATTGATCTATTATCAAAATCATCAAATGAAAAAATTCAGATGATTTCGGAATTAAATATAAAAATCAATGTTTTGAAAAATAAATTAAATAATGAGACTAATAAACAAGAAAAAATTCAGGAATTAGAAAAAAAATTAATTCAAATAATGGAAGAAACCAATAAACAAAAAAGCATTATCGAGAATCTATCAATTATTAATAACAAACAAAACTTAGAATTGAAAAGAAAATTAACTAATAAAAATTTAATTGGAGATTTTCAAACAATTTTTGAGGAAAAAGAATTTATTTCTAATTTGACTTTAATGACTGAATTACAATCAATGAGAAATTTGATCAATAAATTAACAAGTAAAGAAATCATCATTCAAACTAACTATGATTGGTTGAAACCCAACACCAAAGAAATCAAAGAGAAATCTAATGATTTCGTTTCATTAGAAAAAGAGTTAATAAATTTGGTTAATGATACAAAACTCTTGAAAATCAAAAAACCAACGGCAAAAGAATTATTTGAATGGAAGCCAAAATTAGCAATTGAAGATTATTTTGTTACTACTAATTCAAAAAATTTTGCAAGTTATAAAAATCATAAAAAAGTTTTATTAGATTCATTTTTTTGATTCAAATAAGTTGTCTATTTAGCTAAGAATTTTTTTTACTTACATTAAAACAATTTTTTAGATATGCTATTATCTTATGCTAATAATTCTTTCAAAATTTTGCATCAAAGAACAATTCTATTTGTTCATCTAAAAGATGTTCAATCATTAATTGTCAAAAGTAATCTTTCAAATCTTAATTCAAAAAATATTTTCTCTGTAAACGCCATCTATTCTCATGAAATACTATTTCTTCATCATCTTTCCTGTATGAAAATATTGTTGTATCAGTTTTTAAAAAACAATCCTTCACCACCAGAATTCAAACTAGTGACATTCTTCATAAAAATATCATGTTACACGTCAATTAGACCACGAACAAATTCATAAAAAGTCACTCGCTAAAGACATTCCAGCCACATTTATTACAAAAAAACAAGGTTCTCTAGGTTGAGACTAAGGGAATGAAAAATTGGGATTTCTTTTGGTAATTTCCAATTAATTTCAGTACGTAACAATATTACTTAAATTGAAATAACAAGAATTTTTGTTATCAAATTTATCAAAAGTAGTAAAAAAGAAAAAAAAGATTCTTGTTTTTGGTAAGTTAGATTTTATAACACGAGTCATTGTTTGTTATTCAATCAATCTAATCGGTAATTGAAGAATTCTATGAAAAGGTTGTTTTTCTTCATTCTTGATGTCATTATATAATGTGGGGTCAAATACATCAAAATGGAATTTACAAGAACTTGTTGAATTAAGGTTAAATGGGATTTTGTGAGAATTTAGCAGTATTTCTTATGACTTAGTTTGAATAGATCAAATTTACAATAATATCTGTACATTAAATAATCATTTATTTGAAATTATTTATATGAGTTTAAAATTTCATTTGCAGTTTTTGGAAATAATGTTTGAATCTTTGACTTTTTATCATCGGTTATTCCAGTAGAGATTATTGAAGTTAATAAAGAATTTAATCTAAGTTTCAACTTTTCATTATCATTTTTTGAAGCTTTTTCTATTAAACTCCAACCATTCTTATCATTGAATAAAGTGTACGCTTCTTCATTGTGTCTAATCCAATTAGATAATGCGTATAAACACTTTGTTTTAACATTATCCCTCACATTATCAAAAATTTCCAAGATATCATCGATTAAATATCCATAATTCAATAAATCTTTTTGAGTTTTGTCATTGTTTTGAGTAGCTGTTCCAATCACTGAACAAGCATAAAATTGCAAAATTTCATCTTTTGCCTTTAGTTGTTCTAACAATGGTTTCCAAAGTTTTAAATTCTCAATATTATTAGCATTATCTAAATTCTCTATTAACATCTCAAAATTGTCAAAAGCAATTTCTTTAGCTTCAAGTGTAGCCTCAGGGTTAGTTACCACTTGCATAGCCTCTACCATTAATGATGGGTCATCGGCAGCTCCAAATAATTCGGCTAAGGCCTTTGGGTCGGGATTCCCAATTTTACTTTTGGAAGTTTCATCTCCTTGAGCATTGGCAATTGACCACTGAAGTAGTTTTTCCATGTTTTATAATATAGTGTTAATCAAAGTAATCGTGAAATTAATAATCAATAATTTAAATAAAATCTGAAGTATTAGTCAAATATTGGGAAATAAACTGATTTTTAAATAATTTCTTGATGATCATCAAATTTTTTTTGAAAATTCTGGTATATTCTAGATCTTTTTCATGAAGTTTTTGATCACGTGTAGCACGTCAAATTTTCATTTCTTCCAACATACATGCTTCATTTACAAAAAATGACATTATCTAATCATAGATACAGAACAGCTTTATGATTTATTAATGATATGAATGAGTTTGAAGATTCCTACGTTTTGATAAAATAATAACACCTAAATTTAAACTCTATAAATACAGTAAAAAAGGAACCCCTAATCACTCCAATTAATAATAATCGTCTCGGATAAATTATAAGCAATACATAATTTTTTAGATTCACAATTCCAAGAAATACTGGTAACGTAATTGCTATCATCTTTGTTGATAATTTCTGGTTGATATTGAGCTAAAGGTTTTAATGAACCCACAAGATTGATTGATCTATTTTTGATCAATAATTTTTTGAGATTATTTGGATCAACATCAAAAACAGTTATTGTTCCTTCTTCAGTGGCCACTGCATAATATTTTTTATCAGGACTTAAGGAATTTTCATAAATTGGAATTCCATCCAAAAAATTTGCAAAGAATAACTCCCCATTATAGACATTCCAAACTCTAATAGAACCATCTAATGAACTACTAATTACTAAATGTAAATCATCTCTTTGAGGAATTGTTAACCAATCGATCCCTACAATCCCTTGAGTATGACCTAGTAGAACTTGGGAACTTGAACTTGAATTACCTTTCCAAATTCTAATGGTGGCATCATCAGATCCAGTAGCTAACAATTGAACTTTTTTATTATATGACATACAACCAATTGGTAAAGTATGACCATTTAAAAATCCAAATGGAATGCTTTCCAATAATTGAAATAAAACAACTGAACCACTTAATCCGGGAATTGCAAACTTTTTATTACCTAACCAAATTGCATCACTACCTAATACTCCTAGGTCAATTTGTTGACCAGTTGCATTATTTGTTGAAGAAACTGATTTCAAAGTATCAAAATCGATATTTTGAATCGCATTACCAGTAGCCGCATCCCAAATTATTGTATTACTTTGAATATCTAAAGTTAAAATATATGTACTATCAGGACTCCATTTTATTGAAATAATTGGACAATGATGTAGATTTAATTTTGTTCTTAACTTCCCTTCAGCAGTCCATAATCTTAATTCTCCATTTTCTGAAGCTGTCAATAAATAATGGCCCTTTGGAGCCCAAGAAACTAATGTAATTTCTTCTTCGTGTTGTTCATTGGATGAGGTCATCAGAAAATCCGCTGAAAGACTCAAAGGATGACTAAGAGTGACTGTTGAAATGGCAGTTTTACTATCATCTTCCAGTAAAACTTTAATTTCCGCGGTTGATTTATGTTCACCTAATGATAAAACTAATGGAGAAACTGGATTCCAGCAACTTGATAGACTAGGTTTAAATGATTCTTTTTTGACCAAGACTTTTGTAAATTCATCTTCTGCTTCTTCTTCTTTTTCTAATTCTACTGGTTTACTATTCTTACTATCTTCCTTGAATGGAGCTGGGGAATTTTTATCTGGTAACTCTTTCATTTCCACATCTTCACCCCCAACCTTAACTCCATCAACTTTTTCTTCTTCTCCTTCTTCTTCTTCTTCTTCAACTTCTTCAGGAACTTCCTCATCTGATTTTAGTAAGGCAAATCTTCCTTTAAATTCCAGTTTTTGAGATTTATCCTTCAGGAGAGATTCAAAAAGGGAAAAAGTTTTTTCTAATTCTTCTTTAGTTTTTAGTAAACCTTTTTCATTCACCAAATTCTCGGTGTCTGAGTAAAGAATCCCTCGCTGGATCAAATCTACTAGACATCCAATATGAATTCTATCTCTATATCTATAATCTAATTCATGAACTTTGGTTTCGTCTTGCAAGGCAAAAGCGGTAACCTCATGACCAGCCTCCTGCAAGTACCGCCATATAAGATAATTTACTTCATCGCTAGTTACCGACATTTTTAGTTGAATAGAATACTGATAACCTCTTAGGAAATGACTCTGTGGTAGTATTAAAAAAGAATTGTTATTCGTTATGCTGGTTTTGGTTGCTTTTTTTTCAGGCAACCTCCTAGATAAAACACCCACACATTCTGGAAAACATCCGAACCCCAACCCAGTAAAATGCCACAAATCAAAACAAAATTTTGAGATCAACATTTAAAGATTAAAATCCCACCCAAAACCATGAACAAGATCAATGCTTCTTTGAGAAAGAGTAAGGCCCCAGTCGGGGACTGGAGGAAATATAATGGTTCTCATAAAGCAGCCAATCCATATGCTAGTTTGCAAGAGTTTAATCAGCCAGGAAGTGGCGGAAATAGTCTTGATATTCCAAAAGTGCAAAATCATGATAAACATAAAATTAAAAGGAGATTGTCAATGAAAGTGGACAATAACATTGTTCCTGATCTCAGCTCAATGCCCACCTTGCCCAGCTCGGCAATGGCAATGATTGCAGAACATAGTAATGATGGAATACCACCTCCTCCGGGTAGTAGTGGCGGAATTGATAGTCTTTATAATAATAATTCAATTACCAATGTGAATAGTGGAGAAACATTTGAACCAAGATCTAGATCAGGAACGAAAAATGGTAGTTTTTCTGTACCACTAGCGGATCCATCATTTGATGCTCATAAATATGTTATTACCAATCTACAGCAAGCGAAAGCAGCAGAAGTTGATGATTTCACCATTAAATTAATTGGACTTGATGAAAGAATTGATGAAGATATTAAAAATAATGTTAATAAAAGTTATGAAAAAATTCTAATTGTTTCAAACGATTTATCTAGTACAGAACAAGAATTAAAAGTTTTAAAATCCACAATCAGTACTTTACAAGATATAACCAATCAAATGAAAGAAGTTGCTGAATCAAGGTTAAAATCCGACTCTCAAAGTAAGGGATCTAAAGGTAGCAGTTTAACAGATCTTCAATCACTTTCAGTTCCAGGTACAATGGGTGGTAGAAGAGATAGAAGTAGTGTGATGATTTTGGAAAGAAAATGGGTTGATGAGTTAAACAGTTTATTCAAACATGTAGAGGGAGCTCAAAAATTATTAGTGGCTAGTCCTTCAAGACATATTTTAGCAGAAAGTGGTAGATGGTATGAATTGAATGCCGCCACTTGGAAACCATTACATCCAAGCCATATTTTTGTTTTAAATGATCATATATTAATTGCCACTAATAAAAAAAACAAAAGCAATCAAGGACAATCTAGATCTCGATTAGTGGCCGAACAATGTTGGCAGTTGAGAGAGGTTCAATTGATTGAAATTCCCATTGATAATGATGACGAGAACCCCACATTTGCTTTGAATTTTAGATTTCATGGATCAAGTTTTATTTATCAAACTGATAGAAATGAAGAATTTACCAAGATTTTACAATCTTTCAAAAAAGCTCAATCTCAACTTCGAGATATTTCTGAACAAGAAGTTTTGAAACAAAGAAGATTAAGAGATTCAATGTCGATTTTATCAGCTAGTGATAAATCTGCTAAAAGAAATTCTTCGCTTCTTCAAGATTTAAGTGCCAGAATGCATTCTCGTACTTCTAATATTACGAATTCTGATCTTATTAGAACGTTAAGAGATATTGATGATATGATTGATGAAATTGATATCAACATTGGTCATCATAAGTTTGGTGAAGCAGTGGAGTTAATCAGAATCTGTGATGATAATATTAAACAAAAGAAACAAGGAATAAACGAAACCAATGATGAAGCCACTGCTCAAGAAGTTTCAATTTTATTAGACGTTCTAAAAATGAAACTTGAACAACGTCAATCAGACTTAGAAAAAGCATTAACTTTCGAGATTAATGATGAATTAAATAGTACCGAAGATATTACAGAATTTATTTTTTTCTTAAGAACTTTGAATCTGACAAGTTTAGCCAAAGAGAACTTGTTATTAGCTAGAAGTAATTTAATTATTAAACTTGTTCAACAAGTTGACTTCGAAGGAGATATTCCTGATTATATTACTCAAGTCTCAATAATCAGATTTCAAATTATCAAAAATACTACTCAATTATTTCAAGAATCATTTCCTGAACCAGAATATTCAAGTGATATTATTAAATGGTGTACTGAAGAAGTTAAAAAACATGCAGATCTTTTGAGAAAACAATTATTTGATGTCAAATTTGATTCTCCAATTTATAGAACTTGTATTGATATCACGAAAAGACAAGTTAAAGATCTTAGACTTGCAGGTCTTGATGTTGACTTCTTGCTTGATTCAGTTTATACCGATCGTTAATTTATGAAATTTGAAAACCTTTGTTAATAATATAAAGTAACTCAAGAGATTTTAAGTTTATCCGCGGTAGAAATTAAATTTTTAGTGTTTTTACTAAGAGTTATTGCATCGTTTCTTAACCCGTTGTTATCATCAATTATTGGAACAATGTTTTTCATTAATTGTAGTAGAGCAATGTTTTGTGTGATTAACTGAGTCAAATCATCATAAAATCGTTTTGTTAAATCTTTTCCGTAGTCATTGAACTGGAAATAATTTTCTAAAATTTCTCCGGTTTGTATAATTTTTTGACATTGTAATTCTGTATCGTTAATCATTTTTAACGATTCCGCATTTGCAAAACTTTGATATTTCAAATTAGTCATTAATTCTTTAGTAGAATTGGATACTTGAGTACAAATATCAATCCTGGGTTTCAATTGTTGATAAGTGTTCAATATTAGTTGATTTGATTTTTTTTCTTTATTATTTAGCATTAATTTATTCAAAGTAATATTTACATTATAAGCTTCTGATAGACTACCGAAAATCATTAAAACTAAGGATCTTATAATAGATAATTCACATCTCCTCACTAATTCATGTAAATTATTAGATAATAAATTACCAATCTTTTTGAACGTACTTAATCCCCCATTAACCTGAATTGAAATTTGATCGAAAGTTTTGAATATTTCACTATTATGCGTCATTTTTTTTGGCAACCTATCATAAGTATCCAAATAATCTCTAAGTTTACTGTTTTTCTTTTTGGATACTAATAAGTAATAAATAATTCTATCTTTGACGTGAATTGGATCAGAACAAAATTGTATGAATTTCTTCAAAAAAACGTACAACTCACTAAATTCGCAAGCAAGCTTTTTAAATACTTCCACAACTTTATCTATTTCCAAATAAGAATTAATAACGTTTTCTTCTTCATCATTATTGGGAAGTAATTGTGAAAATCTCTTAAAAGTATTCTCTTCTCGGCTTTTTTGATTCCCAACCGGTGATTCGTTTGAGTAAGGCAGAAGCAGTAACGATGATAAATTGGAAGGTAGAGGTGAAAAATGATTCGAGTAATCGGTGTCACTAATACTAATGGTAGGAATACTCAAAGAGGAAAACGAGGGTGTAGCTGATCTTGAACCAAAACCTTGAAATTTAGGATTCATCTTAATATCTGGTTTATTATCATTATTATTGTAAAAATTCCAGTTTTCTTGACCCTTTGGTTGCTCATCTTGAGTAAAAACATCTTTCAACGAATCAATCGAAGCACTAAGTTGATGATTCCCAGAGAATTCACTGCCGATAAAGCCTCTCCTCTTAGATTGGTGATAAGTTCCGTTCAGTTGAGATTTTGATCTTGATAAATCGGTCAAGGAACCATTGGGGACAACCGAGCCCAAATCAATCTTTGTTTCTCCTTTATACGACATTATGGCTCCTCAAAGCTCCCCTTCGGTTTGCAATTAAGACTATCCGTCTCAACTTTATGGTCTAAAAGGGGATGTGAAATGGCTGATTACTGTGTTATGGGGCTTTTAGAAACATCCGCCTCACTGGGGTGTACCGTGGCAACGGGCGCATTTTGACGACTTCGATTCAGATTGTTTGCAACTTTTGGCAGCCAAACTTGGATTGAAGACCGAATTATTGATCATAGCATCATGACCAATCAACAAGGGGATGTCAAGAACGAGATAACAAAACAGCTCGTGGAACTGGGCAGATATGACGAAATATCGGTCTTGTTAAGACAGCAGTTGATCGAAAGTGGTTGGATAGGAGAATTGAAAACCCAAATTGCTATCAAATTAAATAATGTGAGTCCGGATGAAAATATAAAATTCAGTAATATCATGGATCTGTTGAATTTGGAAGAACTATATAACTCTAAAATGGACTCGGAGATAAAGTCAAACGTCATGCTACAACTTCAAAAGTTCTTAATGGAAAATTTCGATGTTCTTTGATTGATCTCACTTTTAATGTTGTCAATGTTTTTTATTTGTTATTGATTAATGGTTTTGATATAAAAACTTTTATTCATCAACTTGTTTTACAGTAGTGTATACAATAGTGTATACAATGAATAGATACGTTTATTAAATCAATAATTTCTATAATATATTACCTAGTAATCATCTTCTAATCTTCTGAGAAGGTATTCAATTTCAACTTTTTTGGTCAATGGGATGACCCAGTTCTTATAGATCCCCACTAAAACTTCACTTTTCACTTTAGACTGTTGATTTTGACTAGTTCTAAGTAAAGGATCAGTTCCATAAGCTTTTGCTTTCTCATTCAATCTAACTAAAATTTTTGCTTCAACTGCTGCGTTAGTAATAGCGGCGTCTAATCCTTCAACATCTCTATTTTTAATCATTTCAATATAGTTTTCTTTGTCATTTTGAAATTTTGCTTCGGCAACAAACTTTCCAAAATGAATTCTTCTACTAAGAGATTGTAAACAATCAATATCACATAAAGTACAACTTCCCAAGTTTTCAAGTTGTTCCCCTTCACCAACGCTAATTTGTGGAACGATTGATTTCAAATAGTAATCTTTAATTTCATCATTGACGTTAATTTCTTCAGAAAATGAAGCCAAAATCTTGGGGTAATTAATTGGCGGAAGAATTGGTTCACAAAGTCTTTCCTTTGGGAAAAAAGAATGTTCATCTGGAGCTTGATAACGACGGAGTTGGGATTCAGAACGTTCTTTTTGAAGTAAAGCAAATTCCACAAAAGAGCCATCAAAATCAGGAATTGGGTATTTGTTTGGTTCGTAAATTGATGGAGTACTGAAAAATTGAGATCTTTCAATGAAATTGAAAATAATAGTATCCTCCATTCTGACAAGAGCAGCACGAATGTTCTGAAGATCAAGAACAGTCTCTGGTTTAAGAAAATCCATGCTTGTTTATCGATCTCAATCTTGAAGGCTGAATTGATAACAAAACTCTTTCATCAACGAAAATTCTGGTGACTCAGACTCACGTGCATGAAAGATTAAACACTTATTGACGAGCCCAAGGGTAAATTGCAGGTAATTACGGTGAGAAGTACTGTAGAAGTGTTTTCAACAGAATGGGAATATCGAGTTTCGTTTATCAATAAGAGAAAGGATTAGGGTAAACTTTTGGTTTTTTTCTACTCGGTGTTGAAAATTTTAGTTTTGACACAAAAGTAACACAAAAACAAATTATGCTCTACAGATTTTGAACGAATTCTATTTATACTATTTCACATGAAAATTGAAAGGATGAGCTTGTAGCAATTGTCTATATACATTTTAAAGTTTTGATTAAGTGTAATCCACCAAAATTCAAACACCAATATCTTCATTCCAATCAGTTGGTCTTTCTTTGATGAATTTGGCCATGATTTCTTTACATCTTTGGTCTTGGCTATTAATAACCTCAACTCCTTTTGAAGCTAATAAATCTTCAGCTCCCATGAAATTTTCATTTTCTCCAATAACCACTCTTTGGATTCCATAGAGTAAAGCAGCACCAGTGCACATATGACAAGGACTAAGAGTACTGTACAAGGTACATTTCTTATAGACAGCCCCTGGCAATCTACCAGCATTTTCAAGAGCAGAAGTTTCACCATGGAAAACAGCGGAACCTTTTTGAATTCTTAAATTGTGACCTTTACCAAGGATTTTCCCATGTTCATCAATGATACAGGAGCCAATAGGGATCCCTCCTTCATTATATCCGGCAAGGGCTTCTTCATAGGCAACATCCATTCCAAGCTTGTCGTCGTAGCTCATCTTTCCTTGTGGTTTGCTAGCAATATTCGACCAAAAAGAACGAATACTTGAGTTAATGTGATGTTGGTTAAGTCAAAATTTCCTTCAAGACTCCATGTGACATGCGCAGAATTGTGCATTTGTGGTAGATGATTATGGACTATGAGAGATGACTTTGTGATTTCAAATAATTTACACCATCTTCTTGTCTTTATCCCAGCCATTGCTCTCATTATTGAACTCTTTCCACAATGCTTATTGTGGCAAAAAGTCCATGCTGCTCATTACTTTCACCATTGAAAGTTTATCTACGAAGAAATGCCAGCACATTGACTCCCGAAGTGCCATATTGGCCCAAATCAACTGATCCTTCTCCGTATGAGATCTTGGGAATTGCAAGATCGCAAAATATTGATAGCCAAACATTGAAAAGAAAATACAAAGAGCTTTGCAAAATTTACCATCCTGATCTTTCCAGATCAAAATTGTTTTTAGATCACAAAGGTCAAGAACTTAATGATAAAGTCAAAGAAGCCAGATTCAAACAAATCAATAATGCCTACAACCTTTTAAAGGATCCTCTGAAACGTGGAATTTACAATCAATTCCAAACTGGCTGGGATACCTCTTATGCTGGTCGTCAATATCATCAAGCTTATGCCAATTCACCCAGATACAATCAACATGACGATAGATTTTGGCATGCTGGGAACTGGGAAGATCATGCTAATATGAAACATGATTCCCGAAAAGAAGATGATCCAATATTCAAAGCTCACCTCGCCAAAAAGAACAGAGAAGTTCTTTTGATGACTATTGGTATTGCTTTGTTTGTATTTTGTGGACAATTAGCTTACGCTTTAGATAATTATCGTGCTGAAAAATTACAAGTTGAACTAACAAACCAAGAATCAAACAACTTTTTATTTTTAGCTTATATTAATCATGGGCTTGGGCTTGATAAATGGTCAAGATTGAAGAATTTTCTTTGGAGTAGAAGATACAATTTATATAAAAATAATGAAGAAGAATTATCAAGCCAGGAAGCTGAAGATAAAAAACTTATTCAACGACTTCAGGATAAGAAAAAAAATTAAATACATGTTCAAATTCAGTGTTTTTGTTTTAATTTTAATATTAATACAATATACATTTACGGTTCATCTGGCTTTGCTTATTTTTTGAACTGTAGAATTTGCCAGAGCTCAAATAGAAGGAATTGTTATTGATAATAATGGCAAAGATACCATTAGAATTAGTTTAAACTTAAGAGCTAATAACATTCGGAAATGAAAATTTTTATAATTTTATTTTCATGTTGAAGTTCAAACAAGCAAATAATGATATGCATGTTAAAGAACAAGCAAACTCACCAAATTTTGACTATAAATGCTAGCAAAACTACTAATTAGCCAATAGATATTATTAGATTAGCTACTAAATCATTGTATCTAATTCTCCATTTTTTCGCATTTTAAGCGCTTTATTAGTTTGAAAGATATTTGAAGTTCTTCAAAACCTTCAATCGCATTCTTATATAAAGAACTCAAATTCGCTTAAATTAAACACAATTTTTTCTCCAAAAATTGAATCAATTAGCCCACTAGCTGTTCCAAGATGAGTCCTCAATATTGCTCTCCGCAAAACAAATATTTTGGTTATCTTAAAATCGAGTCTAAATTCTTGGGGAAGATTCAAATCAGAACTCCATCAGAACTCCAATTAGAAGAGAACAAGGAAAAAATATCAATGAAAGATAAAATCCACTCCAGAGCATTGAAAGAGTTTTTCTATGATAACGGGGTTTACAAGGTCTATAAAAAAGATGTGATCAAGATTGGAAGAAGTTCATTAAGAAATAATATCATTATTCATAATAATACTTTTGTCTCTGCTCAACATTGCTTAATCTGGCCTATTCAATTTGATGAAAATAGTTGCCCAATTTTTTACCTAAAAGATACGAGTTTGAATGGAGTTTATGTTAATAAGAAATTGGTTGGCAAAGGAAATATTATTATTTTAAAAGATAATGATTTTTTAGAAATCAAGAATGGATTAAAAGCAACTTTTAAATCGAGAATTTTTGAAGATAATACTGTATCAAAGCCATTAATCAGTATTCAAAACAATACTGTTCATGTTTCAGATAATTGGTATACTAAAAATTCCATTTTAGGTAACGGAACTTTTGGTAAAGTTTATGTTGGTTGCTCTACAACAAATTCATCTCCAAAATATTGTGCTGTGAAAGTTATTAAATGCAAAAACTTCAAGGTTCAAATTAGAGAAGCTGAACTTTTGAAAAACTTGGATCATGTATGAGTACTTAACTTTTTTTTTGCTTTACAACTAAACTAACTTCTTAGGTTAATATAATCAAGTTGTATGAAAGTCATTATGAAGACGACAATATTTATATTTTTGAAGAATTAGTTTGTGGCGGTGATTTGTTCTCTTATTTATCAAGAGGAGATACTTTACAAGCTCTTCCAGAACCCCAGTGTATGTTATTTATGTATCAAATTTTACAAGGGGTTGGTTATTTACACGATCATGGAATTGTTCATAGAGATTTAAAGGTAAGTAATGAAATGACCTCAACCACAAATTTAACGTGTACTAACCGAAAACATAGTTAGACAATATCCTACTTGATTTTCCAGATGTTAACGCTAGACTCATTATTGCTGATTTTGGTACTGCTTGCAAATTTAACAGAAATTCAGAGCGGTTGAAAACTGTTGTTGGAACCTCTGAATATAGTGCTCCGGAAGTTGGACTTGCTGCTCAATATGATTATGAAATGTTAGGTTATACAAATAAATGTGATATGTGGGCAATTGGAATTATATTACACATTATGATTAGTGGGATTTCCCCATTTTATGCTAATGGAGATGAAAAATCAATGGTTTTAGCGGCTAAAGAATGTAAATTGAATTTCAAACAATCTTGTTGGAAAACCATTAGTGCTGATGTTATTGATTTCTTACAACATTTGATTCAATTAGACGAAGAATTAAGATATGATTGTGAAGATTGTTGTGATCATCCGTGGTTATTTCCTTTCCTTGATATTTTGCATGATCTTGCTCGATCAAGATTTGTTACTAGAGATTGATATCAAGCTTTTCTTTTTTTGTAGAGTTACTAATATACAAAGCAATTTTAACAGCTTTTGAATTTTCCAAAATAAATAACATTAAAAAACTATTATACACCGAAAACATAATTCAAATTAAAACCCGAAATAACATAAATCATTAACAGAACCTAAGCTCTTTCACCTCTTAATCTTCTAGCTAATTGAATATCCTTCTTTTGGATAGTGACTCTCTTAGCATGAATAGCACATAAATTAGTGTCTTCGAACAAGGAGACCAAGTACGCTTCAACAGATTCTTGTAAAGCACCAATAGCGGAAGATTGAAATCTTAAATCAGTTTTGAAATCTTGAGCAATTTCTCTGACTAATCTTTGGAAAGGTAATTTTCTGATTAATAATTCAGTAGATTTCTGAAATCTTCTGATTTCTCTTAAGGCAACGGTACCAGGCTTATATCTATGAGGTTTTTTGACACCACCAGTAGATGGGGCAGATTTTCTAGCAGCTTTAGAAGCTAGTTGTTTTCTTGGAGCTTTACCACCAGTGGATTTTCTTGCAGTTTGTTTAGTTCTTGCCATTTTGTACAAATGATAATTATGATGAATTACAGAAAAAAAACAGTTAAAAAAGTCAAGAGGCAAATCCGGTCTTTTATATCCGTTTCGCCACTTATCAAGGAATTTTCTTTTGTTTGTGTCATCAGTTCTGCAGGTGTACTGCGTTGTTCTCAGAACTATGCTACAAAAAGTGACAGGGTGCCAGCACGATATTACATTGACAATACACCCAAACACCATAACCATGATAGAGTTTCTATTAAAACTTCTGGCTTACACCATTGAATAGATTGAGCTTTAAGGACTAAAACTACTTAGCTCATAATAAATATTTGGTCAGATAAAGTGCTGAACTTATTGTTGAAAGGTTGAATAAATTTCAGGAACGCGCAAGAGTCAAGCTGGCCATACAAAAGTCGGAAAAAAACAAGCGCTGCAGTCACCTGTAAAATTGTGGAATCCCAAACGGGTCTGAACAAACTTATCATCCGTTTTTTACTTTTTTCTTATATAAATGCCGCCCCCCTCGCCTCCTTTAAATCACCCAGAATATTGTTTTTCCTCACAAAGAAATAGTCTTTCTTAACATCCAATCAACTTAATTAATATTATAAGAAAATGTCCGGTCGTGGTAAAGGTGGAAAAGGTTTAGGTAAAGGTGGTGCTAAACGTCACAGAAAGATTTTGAGAGATAACATTCAAGGTATCACTAAACCAGCTATTAGAAGATTAGCCAGAAGAGGTGGTGTTAAACGTATTTCTGCTTTAATTTATGAAGAAGTTAGAGGAGTCTTGAAATCCTTCTTAGAAAACGTTATCAGAGATGCTGTCACTTATACTGAACACGCTAAGAGAAAGACTGTTACTTCTTTGGATGTTGTCTATGCTCTCAAAAGACAAGGAAGAACCTTGTATGGTTTCGGTGGTTAAACTACTTGATTATCATATCACTTGTTTTATTGGTTTTTGTTTCTGAATTTTCTTTATAGGTTTGGGTTTAATCTAATGTTATTTTATGTACTATTGTCTATCAAAACATTGTAATTTGATTGATTCTTTCCAGTCATTGCTTGTTGATTTTGTGGCGGTGATGAGCTTGCAAAATTCATGAAAAAGTGTTGTCGCACTTTGAAAAAAAAGGTGGGGTAGTTTGTAATAGTAAAAAATTGAGCTAACGAACAGCTTACAGTCATTTTGATCATCTCTTGATTCTGACTTAGACGCCAAAACCTCATTGAGAGGATCTTGTCAGTCAAGAAAGTTGTATTTGCCTCCACCAATCGCAGCTCAGATTATACATACTAACTAACAAATCCAATATTGCATTTCCACAATTAAAAATCTTTTGAAATAGTATATGAGGATAAAGAGACAATACTTCCGATAATACGGCGTTTCAAAGTGGTTGACAATAGTTCAATTTCTCTTTAGAAGTGTGATTATAGTAGTTTTGGTGGTTGATTTTATAGGAAAATTTTATGCAGCTCATATCATTTAAGTTAAAGTAAAATAACATTGTGTTCTTGCTTACAAGGAATTAAAAAACTGTAAGTCAGTTATTAGATAAACAATCTTGTAACTTATTTAGCCAATTGTTTCATGTTAGATAAAGTATTTCGAAATAATTATTTTTTTTTCAAGTATAACATTATTCTAATACTGTTTCAAGATTTGTCATTTCAATTTGACTAGTTAATGACTCCTTGAAGAGTATGTAACGTTTATAATCACCGGAACCTTCGATTTCTCTTTTCCTTTGAGTATTGAAATATTATTGTAAGTCCGAAGATGTTCAAATGCACAATGAAACATTGTATTTAATTCAATATAACCTTGCTATTGGGACATTAGTAGTACTAAAAAAACTTTTATTATTGTTACGATCTCACTTCTTTTTTTAAATATTACAATCCTATCTGGGGTAAGAATAAAGGCAATTATTGGTAAGTTCGTGATGCTCAGGTGTTGGATTACAATTTATGGTTGTGTTCTATTCACTTTGATATATTACTCCAATGTTTTGTCTATACTTTACGCTTTTCTGTCACAGAATTCTTGGTTTATCGCCTAAATACCATTTACTTCAACATGATAATCAGTATAGTCAAATTGACCTAATTATTCAATTCTATCGAGAAAGATTCAAGACATGTATAATTTTGAGTTTATATGCGAGATCAAATGATGTTATAAATAATATTGCAAGCCAACTGAGTCTAATCAGCAATAGTTTCAATTAGGCTTTAAAGGTACAGAAAGGTTTGAAATAGGAACATATTTCAGGAAAGCCTGATCCAACAAAGAATGACTGGGAACAAGCATTGGAGAGTCAAAAATCACTTGAATAGCAATACGGAAGTGAAAAGAGAGGTCATTCCGAAATTATATAAAAGTTATGAAAAATCATTGCTCACAACTCCACAGACTTCAATCTATTTTTATTTTTGATTTTAAAACAATCTTGATACTCTTGAAGAAAAAAATTGAGTGATTTGAAAAATTATCCTGAAAAATTGAAAGACCATGGTCAAAATTGGGTATTAACTTTGTGAATGAATAAATATCAACTTACCAGGTTATATCATCAGCTGATAATGATTTGTAAGTTCGTGTGGAAACTTATAATTTAGATAATGAAACACCAAATTAATACATGACTGAAAGATTTATTTTTATTATTGAAATTAAGCTAGCAAATAAACAATGTAACATTCATTAAAGTAAAAACGAGTTGTATAAATTTATATTATAGACATTTGGTATGAACAATATCAGGATTCTCTTGATACTCTGCGTGGGTGAACCACATTCTTTTGAAAGTACTAAGACCTGCTAAAATTGATCCACCGATCCAAGTACTGTATTGTCTTTCTGGGGAAGCATAAATTTTGATTTTTGTTCCTTTTGTTGTAGCATTTTTCAATTCTACTAAAAGACGATCCCCGAAACCTCTAGTTAGAGTGGTTCCTCCACTCAAAACAATGTTTTTGTATAAAGTTTCTCTTAAATCCATATCAATTTTATTAATAGATTCAACAATCATATCTTGAACTCCAATAAATTCAGAACCAACAATTTCTGGATTAAAAATAATTTCTGGAGCTCTGAAACTTTCAGTACCTAGCTCGACAAATTTACCATCAGGTAATTGAAACAAGTTATCTTTATTTAAATCTGATCCTAAAGTAGATGATTGAATGGCTGATAAAGTTGCCCAATCTCTTTCATCTTTTTTGGGGTCTTTTGAAATGAAACACATTTTTTCTTTAATACTTTTAACAACCTCTTTTTCTGCTGAGGTCTGGAAAATATAACCGGATTTCCTAAGAAGTAATTGTAGTTGTTCAGTAATGTCTCTTCCAGCAATATCAATTCTTCTGATTGCACTAGGTAAGGAAAACCCTTGATAAACTGGGACCACATGCGAGACCCCATCTCCAGAATCTAGCACAATCCCATTAGTTTTCCCCGAAGCATATAATGCTAAAACTGCCTGAACTGATAAATAAAGAGCCGGGGCATTGAAAGTTTCAAAAAAAATTTGGGCTGATTTCTCTCTGTTACTTCTCGGATTAAGTGGGGCTTCAGTTAATAATACTGGATGTTCCTCAATTGACGCTCGTAAATCATTTGTGAATATTGATTGCCAAATCTTTGTCATATCATCCCAGTCCGTGACCACTCCGTGTTCTATTGGGTATTTGATTTTGAGTAATCCTCGATTCTCCTGTGCACTATTTCCAATAAAATGATCTCCTTCAAGAGCACCGGCCATCACTTTTGAATATTTAGGACGGCCCACACTAGATCAATTGTTAGTCAATGAGTAAATCCAATGAAATAAATCGATCAAGTCACATACATTGATGGGGCAAAACATTTTGGTCTTTCTTCTCCAGCAAATCCTGCTTTAATGGTTCCAGAACCCTTCATTGACGGTTAGTATTCTATTACCTATCCAGAGGAGGTTGCAATAACATACATTATCGACCACTATTGGTTGATTGAGGAGGATCTGAGGAGGATTGGATTCCATTTTAATTGATTAGATGATGCTTTGTTCGAGTTTAAGTGGTTTGTTTACAAATCTTCAAAGTCTCAAAACAACACGCTTCTAAAAAATCCACGTGACCAATAACATTGATATATTTACAGAATCCATCAGTTAAGTTGAATATTTAAGCTGTTGACTCTGTCAGTGAATCAAATTAAAATCTTTTGAAATCTTTTAAAACTACTTTGTGGAAGTTATTTGTATTGCGACTTTTTTCCACATTTATTGTTAGGAATCAAATTAAAATTTTGTGGAAAATTTTTTATCGCTGGTTTGTAGTACGCATTCAACAGCAACTTTTCGGCCACAAACAGATTCCATTGAAAAAGTTTGTTGATTTTATAACCAATTGAAGTGGAGACTTTAGTTTTCAGGCGAGTTTGAAATCAAAGAGTATTTTTTCAAATTCTTTATGTAAATTTTCATTCTACAGTTTGAGCTATCAAAAATTACTGGCAAAAATAGTACGAAAAACCCTCAGAAATTGAGATCCTATTGAAATAGTTACATCCTCCGTCTTTCGGACCAATTAACCCAAATCTCTAGGAAAACTATCAATAATAAGGGATGTTTCCTAGGAGTGAGCACCTATTGTTCCAGTCTATGCATGTTGAAAAAAAATTTTTTTCTGAAAGTTCCGGGTAATTTTTCAGCATTTTTTTTACTATATAAGGAGCTCATTTTCTCCAATTTTTATACAATTTATACTTTTCTTTTCTTTGTCGACGTACTTCAGTAAGTATTCCCCTAATAGATTTTGATAATCTTTTATTCATTGGCTCTGAATTTTCAGTTTTTACTAACACATTTTATAGTAGGATCATTTCTATAGGTCACGTCTCTCTTTGACTCTTCTAAAGAGCCACTGAATCCAACTTGGTTGATGAGGCAAATACCCTTACGCCCTAGAATGAGGATTGAAAATAGCTTGTTCTGTGATCCTAGTTGATCCAGTCATCTACCTTTCTTCCGTCCTTTTGTTTAATGGTTTGTTTTTGCAAATTTTAGAAAGGAGCGATGATTTCTACCCTTTTAAACATACTTCTCTGAGGGAGTTTTTAAGGGTGGGCGTGAGTGGCAGTCTGACAAGTTTTTTTTTTAATATGATAGGTATTCTATTAACTTCAAACTGTAAGCTTTTTTAATTGAATCAACGCACATTGCCATTAATTTGAAGATTTTTAAAAAGCCTTAAATAAAACCGTGATCTCATGAGTTTATATTTTTGAATTTATTCGAGGTCTGTTTCTGAGAAAGAAAAAATAATTAATTTCTACAAAAGTTTTAATATTAAGTGTGCAATTGCAAAAATCTAGAATACAATATAATACAACCTACTTTAAGGCATAAAAGAGTTTTTAAATTCTGTTTGTAATAAAAAATCATAAAGACTATGATCTGCTTCTTCTTTAGCAGTCAGCCAAACTTCTTCAGCACTATCTTTATAAATTGCTTCTTCAGAATGATCAAGAACTCTTTGACTTAATTTATAATCTTTATTTTTTATGGCCCAAATGAACGGATAAATATGATTGAATGTCCTGGTCTTAGAACATTTCAAAATTAAATCTAATATCTTGTTGGGAGAAATCTGGGTTATGTTATTCCATGAATTAACCAAAACAGTTTCTGGGGTAAAGAATTTTAAATTTGTCTTTTGAGATAAATATTCCGCTGATTTCAAAACATCATAACTAATGTTTTCTAAATAGAATCTTTTAGGGAAATCAGAAATATCTAAATGTTCTTTCAAATTATTTTCTTCATCAAATTCTATAAGTTTAAGATCACAAATTTTATCAACCTCAACTTGTTGTAAAATTTCTTTGTTAATGAATTTATAATTCAATATTGCTTTATCTAAAATTGTCACCGTACACGGTGCCTCAGTATACTCTTTCTTGGTTAGATCGTCATTCTGGAAAGGAACTTCCATAATATGTTGTTTAAGAATTTTCTTCATGAGATAAGGAGAGGTTCCTAATGAATGAAGAGTATGTTTATTTAACAACACAACGTTGATCAAATTTTTGACAGGCAACAAAGCAAAAATTTCAAATAAAACTTCTGTAGGCAATCTTTCTATAACTGATGTTTTCTTTAAAGATAGTAGAGAATTATGAATTGATTTTTTTGATGTATTTTTTTCTTTTTGTATTTTCATGAACTTTCCAAACTTTTTTAGTTTTTTAAGCCTAAAAGATTTCCCAGTTTTGATGAACCCCATAAGTGCATCAAAATCATCAAAAATCTCGAGATATCTAACAAATTAACGCGAAAATAATACAATCAAAACAGAACAAATTTTTTTTTTTGACATCTCATCGCTTTCGCACGTGAGCTTGATTTACATTTATCTTTACATTTGAATTGCTAATAATAAGCTATTCCATTGAGAAAGCAACATTCGTATTAAAAATACTAGAATAAAAACGGTAAATTCACCGAGAAATAAAAAATTGAAAAAAAAAGTAGAAAGTCAAAGCAAAATAGCAAGCAAATAGCCTTAATTCAAAGAACAAGCAGTCATTCGATTTCTGTTTCTTTCCCATCTTTATTTTCGTCTTTAGTAAAGTTAAAGGCATCTTGATTCTCAGCAGGGGATTGATCTTTCGATAAAACTTCTTGTTGCTCAACATCCTCAGTTTTCTTATCATCAACATCTTTTCGTAATTGTTTCAGTTGATTCTCAAAGCTATAAAAAGTGTTCCAAAGAGAGGAAATGTTCTTAAACTGATCCCCTAAAGTGACACTATCTTTCAAATACACGTTCAAATCTTCTAGATTTAGTAGTAATTTATTCATTTCTGTGGATATTTCTTGAAGAGTTGATTGTTTTTTGATTTCAAAGTATGACATGATTTAATACTATTGAAAGATTTTGACTGATCTGTATATTTCAGCCAAATATAAAAGTTAGTTTTTCGATGTCAAATATAAAATGCAATGTGCTGTATTGGTTTTATCCAACAAACTTATTGAAACAATTTGTTTACATTTTTTTAAAATGCAAATTATTATGTGTTGGTGTACTGATGTCTATCACATCAGGACATCAGCAGAATGTCTTGACACAACTACTGAAGATACAACTTATTCTTCGCAAACATTGATTAGGGGATCTAGCTTCGGGGACAAAAGGGTAAAATCCGATGTCTGCGTCTTACAATCACAACGCTTTGTAGATTCTAGATCAGCAAGAAGCAAAAATTAATTGATTTAAGGAGGAAATTCAAATAACGAGAAGATTTTAACCTTGTTTTTCTTTTTTGAAAAAATAACATAAGCGACAATAACGTATTATCTCTGTTCGGACAATGCTCTGAACTTCAATATACTGTCTCATATAAATCAAGTTAAAATCTCCCATTATTATTTCCCTCTATTTGCCTTCTTGCTGCTGTCAAGCTGCTTCCATTGCATTTTTATCTTTACCTGTTTTATTAATAAATCGTCATTTACTCCAAATATCCTTGATATTTATGGAATCAAGATATTGCATCAAACTAAAAAATCCGTTCTTATATTGTTAAAAGAGACTTTCAAAATGGGTAGTAACGATTGCGACTATTCGAATGATTTCATCGCTGATGATAAAGATTAATGGATTAATCTAATTGAAAACCTTGGAGCCGATTTACCTTTGAATGAAACTTATTTCAATAATGCTTTCAATAGTGTTCAGTTCAATGATCCTCAAAGTTTCTGTCAATCTGGTTTTGAGCAAAACCAAAATAACATCAACCAAAATCCATATGACGAACCAACAAATTGGCCTTCAAATCATTCTTTTTTTCCAAAGTTGCCCAGTCAGAATTTACCTGAAGCAAATTATCATGCTCCTAATCCTTGGAATGAAGGCAATAATTCTTTGCCTTAAAATAGTAATACTGGGGAAAATGATGTCAGACATATGGCTGGATTCAGAGGAGAGAGAATTAAAATCGATGCCAATTCTTCTAAACCAAGTTCAAATAATACCTCACAGCAAGGTGTTTTTGAAGTTAAGCCGCATTTTTGTTATTTGTTGATTAAAATATCTTAAACCTCCCCATGTTAAAGTTTAAACTATTCTCTAAAGATCTTCTTTATCAATAATGATTGTAAATAGACTCCTCGTATTTTACTGTAGACATTATA
>JBAKFZ010000212.1:0-22253 GCA_037355385.1 Saccharomycopsis sp. FM-2023a
AATTTATTGAATTACTTGAAAGGAGTTTTCAATGTTTATTCAAAAAAATTTATAATTCATGATGATTTGGACAAAAATAGCGAATTGTTGTATTTGGGTGATTATTTATTAAAAGAAAATCTAAAAAAATTCCACTTCAAAAAATTTGAATATGGAACGACTAATACCGATGGTACTGATAATGACAAACAAAAACTTAGCAAAAAATCTTCATCATTTTTCAGATTATTCATACCAGAAAACAACAATAATAAAATCTTTGAAACTTTTCATTGGGCGAAACAAACATTAACATCTCCGACAGAAGCTGTTAATTTTGAAGTTTATAATAGTTGGTTATTATTAACAACTAATTGTGAATTAACTAGATTGAATTATACTTTACCAATGATTTTTGCAAATGATAAAAAATCTTTAATGAAATTTAATACAATTTTTATAAATAATTACAATTCCAAAATTAAAAAAGATGAGTTTTTTATAAAATTGCATTCAACTAATAAAAAAATTTTGTTCAAAAAACCGGAGAGTTACGAAGAAGGTTTATTGATTGATTTTATTTTTACAATTGGGGTTTTATTTGAATTATCAATTGATATTTGCCAACATTATGATTTTATTACCATCAGTATTGAATATTTTGTTATTAAGCTTCTAGAAATGTTTCTATATGATAACCCACTGAGTTTATTTTTCAGTGAATTGAGATATTATTTATAATGTTGGATATTATACTATATGTTAACAAAAGAATTTAAAACAATTTTGTAGAGAAATTTGACATTTGAACGAATTCAAAAAATTGAAATTGCCACATCAAAAAAAAAAAAGCGATCACTAATCAGTTTGATAACACCCATTTCCCCTACCCAACTTCTCAAATTCCCTCATGAACGCGACAATATCCCACGATTTCACACCCTCAGCGGATCTGATCTTACAAATCACGGAAGACTCCAAAAACACCTGGAAAGATTGGTTTAATTTTCGATCTTTTACTCTTCCCGAAATCATTGTCTTGACCAGTAAGTAATAACTGAATAATCTCAATAAATAAAGAGTATACTAATTAACAGTTTTCAATGTCTTATTCTTCGCCTTTTGTTTCACTTTAATTCTTTACCTTGAACGTCGTCGAAATCTCAAGCAACGGATTCTTAAACAACAAATCTTGAATAATTTAAGACCCCAAATCTACAATTTATTGAATTTGATTGGCAAAAACATGACCGAAGAAGAGAAAATCTCGTTAGTCATTGATATAATCACCACTGAATTGATGAAATATAATTGGCAATTTGATGATCTGTTTGAGTATCAAGGATTTGATCAAGATTTAAATATCAATTTTGAAGAATATTTGGTAAAATTAAGAGTTAAGAAGATCAATGAGCGTACAAGTTTAATTGGGTCAGTGGAAAATGTTTAGGTTTGGTTTGTTATAATAAATGGTTTAGATTATTGTTTTATTGTAAATTATTTAATGTTTGGATAATGAGTTAAATTAATTAATATTCCTTTATCTTAGTTTGAATAATTATTTTATTGTTGGTTAGAGTTACAGTATTGTTACAATTTAATGGATAAGATCTTATTATCGATAATTCAATCATCCGAGATACAACATTTTTAAATAGCTTCTAAATAATAAGATATATTTTTGGTTCAAAAGAATGGTAAAAACTAGGAGTTGACCTGAACAAAAACCAATCAAAACTACTCTTTAAAATAAATATGATATTGCCTATATTCAACACTACTCTTTATTGCAAATTATTAAAAACTTTTACAATAACCAATTTTTGACTAATATTGTCACCCATGAGCCAACCTCATCGCATTGGCTCACATGACCAATTTTTTTTTTTTTTAATTTTGAAGAAGTTCAAAAAAATTTCAAGATTTCAATAAATTGTTCATAAATCAAGCAATTTGATCATGTCAAACTTAATTTTACCGACTCTTGATAATGAAGGAATTGAATTGATTAAATCTAAACTTGAATGGATCAATACTAGTTATGATTTAAATAATACTCAAAAAGAATTTGATGTTGAAAATTATGAAAAAAACACAAAAACCATCAAAAATAATGAATGGGTTATTATTAGACTACCTTCAGGAATGTCAAAACTTGTTAAATTATCACAAGGAAACATTGTCACTTTAGGGAAGTTTGGGAATTTTTTGGTTGATGATATTTTAAATTATAAATTTGGTCAAACATTTGAAATTTTGGAAAATCAAAAGATTAATCCGGTCAATGGAGATGAATTGATTAACGAATTACAAAAAAGTGAGATGGAAGAAGAAGATGATGAATTAGAGAATGACGAGGAAATGGAAGTGGAAGAAGAAGTTAAAGAAACTGTTAAAGAAGATGTCAAAGATGAAGAAATCAATGAATTAATTTCAAATTTGAATGATTCCAAAAAACAAATCTTTGAAGAATTAAAAACCCAGTTTAGTAAAGATAATAGTAAACTATTCGATTTAGGATCCAAGGTACAAAAATTAACTACTGAAGAGATTGAAAAAATGAAGAAAACTAGTTTTTCATCAAAAACTGGTGAAGAGATTATTAATAACATTATTAAAAAACATGAAAACTTCAAATTAAAAACAAAATATTCACAAATCAAGTATTTAAAAAGAAAAAAAGCCAAGTATTCAAGGTACTTCATGATTGATTATTTATCATCAATTAATTTATTAAATTTTTATATTGAAAATAAAGAGCTACTGAAAAACTTGGATTTGAAAGAAGAAACCGTTTCGTTTGTTTTGAATCAAGCCAATATTCAACCAGGAGGAAATTATTTGATCATGGATGATTCATTGGGATTGTTTACTTATAGTCTATTAGAAAGAATGAACAATAAAGGATGTATTTATATTTTAACTGAAGATGAACATGTCAATTTGATTGCTTTGGAAAGATACTCAAATTATCCAGCTGAGTATTTGAATAAAATGATCAAAAAGCTCAATTTATTACAATTTCTATCCCCAATCAAGGAAACTTTAACAAATGATGAAAGTTGCTATTATTTTAATGATTTTGATAAATTTAAAAATGAAACTTTACTTAATGAGAAAAACAGTTATGGTAAATCAATGTTTTACAAAAAAATTAAAAATTATGAAAGAATTTTGATCAATTTGTTGAATTTCAAATTAGGTAATTTTGATGGATTGATCTTATTAACAAATTTGTATATTCCAACATTACTATCAAAATTAATCGATACAATTGGGGGCTCAAGACCAATCATCATTTTTAACAACAATAGAGAAATCTTAAATGAAACTTATTTTGAGATTCAAAAAGATACATTACCAGTATTGGCTCCCTCAATCATTGAAATCAGAGCCAGATATTATCAAGCAATTCCTGGTAAATTACATCCCGTAATGACCATGAAAAGTGGGGGAGGATATGTCATGTTTGGAACGAGAATTTTCCCTTTGGCTGTTATTGAAGCCATTGGTAAGGGTAAAAAAAAGAGAAAGTTGGATAAGTAGTTACATTCTTTATAATTCTGTAAAAAATATATTACCAGATTCCGTTATTCATCATATTATTTCTAATCATTGGGTTTTGTAATTGAGGAGTATTGGGATTACTACCATAAAAATTTGGTTGAGCAGAAGAAATCGAAGGAGTTGAGTTGGATGATTGATGAGGAGAAATGTTACTTTGATTATTATTAAAATTGGGTTTAAACCCCATAGGATTTTGTTGTGGTTGTGGTTGTTGTTGCTGTTGAGGAGGAGCAAATGCTTCGGGGAAAATCTTTGTTAAATGAAGGTATCTAGCCTTAATCTCAGGTGTTGATTCTGGTGGGGGGATCAAAATTGCTGGGAAAATGGGTTTGTTGAAATTACTAATTTTATGGCGTTCATTCAATTCCCCAACACAGGTCAAATTCACCTGAACTCGTTTCAAATATTGAGGAATGAGTTCTTGTTTGTTCATACTTGGGTTCAGTAACAGTTGAATGGTCTTCAGAATCTCTTGAGGGGGAATATTATTGGTGTTTAATCTGGGATTGGCCGCTAATTCAATCATCATTGTTCGATGTAATAGTAATGTGTTGATATCAAACAAGGCCTTGACCCGCAGCCTGTCAATCTCTAATTGGT
Source organism: Saccharomycopsis sp. FM-2023a (assembly GCA_037355385.1). Lineage (NCBI taxonomy): Eukaryota > Fungi > Ascomycota > Saccharomycetes > Ascoideales > Saccharomycopsidaceae > Saccharomycopsis > Saccharomycopsis sp. FM-2023a. The sequence goes on from JBAKFZ010000212.1 coordinate 4,147, forward strand.
TCATTGTTTATTGAATGGATTTGTGGTAAATCTAAATATATTTGGGATTAGTTAAGATACAATAATTAAAATTTGAAGTTTTTTTGTTTTTTTAAAATTAACTTCTACGCGTCGCTCGTGAGCTATATTACAACATTTTAGTTCATATTAATGTCGTTAATTGTTATATAATTACATAAAATCAAAATCATTATCGTTAATCTAACTCTGACTGGAAATCGGTGCTTTCTTCTTTCGTTTGCTCTTTATTATCATCTTCTTCATCTTCGTCTTCATCTTCATCCTCTTCTGACTCTTCATCTTGTTGTTTATTAATAGGTTCCAAAATTGTTGGCTGAGATTCAAATCTTATACTTTTGCGTCTTTTCGCGGTATCATTGATTCCCACTTGAATTCCCAGAGCACTGACTGCCTGAACTTCAGCATCAACTGGAGTCTTAACAATAGTATCATTCAAATAAATATTCCCATTATTTAAAGACAGAGAATCACCAACCCTAGAAACATTAATTAACTCTGCAGTTCTTAACCATCTTCTTCTTCTGGTGAATTTTCCAAAAGAATCTTCACTGCTAGGTTTACTCCAAGTATTATCATAATAAATAAAGCCCTCATCATAAGATGGATCAACTTTTGTGGTGGAATTTTTTTTGGGGTTCTTCAAAATTAATGATCCATCATTGGTTAAATCCAATTTCCAATTATTATCAACCCATTTCCAAATCAAGTCTTCTCCATTTTCATTATATTCCGGTAATTTGAATTCGTCTGGTGGATTACTCTCATTTAAAAATTCGTCAGTCCATGGAGCTCTTTCATAATTGAATAAGTTAGAAGTCCAACCAATTCCAAGCCATTTCCGTTGATTTTCATATATCACATACGTAAATCTGATTGGTTTATTTGAACTTGATGATTTAACCTTATTAATAATCAAACTATTATTTATATTGTTATTAGTTCTAATAGACTTATCAAAATTGATCCCGGTTAAATAAAAACATAATAATCTGATTGATTTTGATTTCCATAAGATTCTTCTGGTGATTCTTGAATAAAATGAATGATAAGTTAACAAATAAAACAAGCTAATCAATAATAACTTTTTGGGATCAATTAAAAAAATCGTAATTATGATATAAATTGGCGATAAGAAAACTCCTGTAAGAAACAATTTCTTCAAATCATTAATTGTTAAACTTAAGCTAATGATAGGATTTAATAATAAATCAAACTTGACAGAAACTTTTGTTAACAAATTAATAATATTGTCAATGGTTGGATTCTGAACTTGTTCTAACTGTATTTTTTTAATCAAATAATAGTACAAAACCAAGGAAAAAACAATCAATAAATGACCAAAATAAGTCACAATAGGATGGAAATAAATTATAAAGGTTAACAAACCAGAAATAATCGATAAATTTAAATAATTATCATCATTGGTCCATGTCAAGATTCCTAATATGAAGTCTGCTACTAGTAAGAAAGGATGGGCATTGATTAAACTCTTGGAGATCGTCGGCGGAGTAGAAGCGAGCAATGGAGAGGATTTGGTTTCTTTGATGAGCAAATCATTGTTGAATAAATTGGTGAAAGGGGCTCTAAGTGTCGAAGATTCATCTTCAAGGACCGAAGTAGTAGAAGTCTCAACGGATTGAGTGGATTTATTATCCGATTCCTTTGGAGGCTCGTCTTCGGGAGGCATATTGGGTTGAGTTAATGGCTCATTTGCTCTTCTGAGGATGGCAACTTACACAATTTCACAACTAAGAAAAAAAGCGATGGGCCCACGAGCCAGATAGACTGGACAGGGGCCTCGTAACCACATACTTGTTTATAAACTAGTAAAACATAACATTTTCATTCATTATACAAGATTAAAATACATTTATTCATGATCTTTTTCTCAAAGCCTTCGGAAACATTAGGTCCTTGAGAGACTTGTCATTGTCGACTATCTCCTTTTCAAGTTCTTTATGGAATTTCTCCTCTTCAAATAAATCATTCAACAAATCAGAACTTTTCTCATCATTTTCTTCATCATTGTTATTATTATTAATATTGTTATTATTATTATTATTATTGTGACCTCCTAATTTTTCATTATTCACAGAGTTTAAAGATACTGTCAATTTCCCTGATAAATGAACTTTGAGTTTATTCAATGATGGTGATTTCTTGGGTTTTTTACTTGGTAAAGGAGATACACTCATTTCGATATCTTCATCTTTTTCAGTTTCTTCTTTTTCTATATTGTCATTTTCCGAGTTGGTATCGTTATCCAAGTCATTTTTTTCTGATTTTTTTTCATTTTTCTCACTTTTTTTAAATTTCAAATTATTAAATGACATTTTTTTCATCAATCTTAACCTTTTTTCAACCACTGCAACATTATTATTATTACTATTACTATTATTATTATTATTATTATTATTATTATTATTATTAATATTATGACTATCATCTGCAGCGACTTCAGATTCTTCAACATGTTTGAAACTTTCAGCAACTTGTGACAAAAATCTGGCAGATTCACACCATTCTTCAACTTTTAATAATTCATCACTGTGTTCGGAGGATAAATATTCTGCTAAAAATTTGAAATTATTTTTACTTTTAGAATTTCGATATCCCACACAAATACTTTCTAACAAATCCAAAATTGTTGATTGGGCCAAATTTTGTTTCTTTTGACACTTTATTAAGATTTTCAAAGAATTCGCTAGTAAATCATTTTTCATGATTTCTCTGGTATAAAATTCATCATTAAAACTAATTAGATTTTTAAAACATCTAATTGAAGCTAGTTTCAAAGAGATTCTAAATGGGAAATCTTGTAATTTATTTAATCCAACCAAAATTTTATTTTCAATTATAAAACTTCTTGCTTTACTTGAATGTTCAGTAGCGCAATTGGTTAAAATATCACATAAATGATTCAATAAATGGCAATCATAATTTTCAACTTTTAAATATTCTTCTTTTGATAATTTAATTAATGGGGAAAATAATAATGGAGCCACTTTTTCATAAAAATTTTCAATATATGATTCAACTAACAAATGATTATTAGTTAAAAAACTTTCAAAATTACTATTACCAGGAAAAGACGTTTTATAACCATTTTGAGGAATCATATTATTATTGGTAGTTGGATAGAGTAACGATTTAATTGCTTGAAACGCTTGCCCTTTTAAGCCTTCATCAGTTTCAGAGATTAATAAATCAGTTAAAGTTATTAATAAACTCATATCAATATTTGAATCAATATCAGATTTTGAAATTTTATTGCCTTCACCATTTTTCTTGAGATTCTTCATTTTGAATTTTTTCTTTTTATACATTGTTTTTTTGGAATCAGGACTGGAAATTTTCATCAATTTACCATTTTCATCTAGTTTTCTTTTTTTGAAAAAATCATCCAACTCATTTTCATCCTCTTCTTCAAATTCTTCAATTTCATTTGTTTTATCAGTAAATTGCTGGTTAAATTTTTCAATACCACTAATTAAAAATGCATCATTTTCCAAAATTGAAACAATCAATTCCACTCCTAAAACTCTAATGTCAATTTCTTCATCTTTCAAAGAAAATTTGATCATTTTGAAAAAACCTTTTTTAATTAATGCTTTGAAAAACTCTGATCTTTGAGATTGTTGTAAAGATTTGGTAATAACCATGTATTGATGAATCATTTTAACTCCACCTCTTTTTTTGTTAATACTGGTTTCTTTGTTATTTTCATCATACATATCAAATAGTTCAGGTAAAAATTTATCATTACTTTGCAAAAATTGAATGATTTCCACTTGTTGGATATATATTAATGTAGCAATTGAATTAACTGTTGGATCATCCAATAATCTACCCAAAACGACATCTTTTAAAAACTGATAATTGAAAGTTGAAATGATTAATTTTTTGACATCTTCATCAGGAATTGGAATAATTTCTTTGAATTTGGATTCATTTTGTAAATATTCTCGATATTTTGATTTATAAGTTGGAAATTCAGGATCATATTCTAATATGCCCACAATATCAAAAAAATATTTGTCATCAGTGAATAAAGAATCAAATATTTGACTTTCATTGTATAGAATCAAAATTTTGATTATTGAACACAAACAATGTAAGTTTTTCAATATTTTTGATTCCTCAGATTTTTTGAAAACACTAATCAAATCATTAATAAAAGCTTTATTAAGGGATATAAATCTGGAAATTTCCAACTTGCCAGATTCTGAAGTAGAATTGATTTGCAAATTGGCAATAATATGTTCTAAGTTACTTAATTCCATGCTGGGATTATTAGGATATTCAATTGGTCCACAAATTATTTCGGTAGTTTCAGTATCATCTCCAGATATAATTGCAATTAAACTAATATCATTTTCCAAATATTTCTGAATCTCTGTTAAGAAACCACACACTAAAGCACAACCTTCGGCTTCTTGGAAAGATAAAGCAATATCAATACCATCAACTCCAGTCCACACGATCAAAGTATCTTGTTGCTTTTGATATAGAGTTGAGCCTCCAACACAGGCTTTCAAAAGTATATCGTCTTCTTTATTCTCATTCTCCACCACGAGATAAGCCTGTTTGTCGTCTTCGATGGAGCCCACGCAATAACCAGTGCCATGATCTTTCCATAAATCTTCTTCTAGATAATAAATTTTGACGCGCTTAGGGATTTGTTTATCGTTGATAGCCTTGATGATAGAGGACAAGTCACGGAAATCGGTGTCATAGTCGATGCCGTGGGAGAGGGGCGGTAGGTCAAGGCTCTCCATGAGACGTGGTGAGGATGGGTGTGGTGATGGGAGGATATGAAGTGTTGATGTTTTGGGTTTGAAACTGAACAATTTTTTGTTTGTTTTTTGTGGATTTTTTACTTGCGATGACTTCTTAATTTTGCGATTTGAGCCCAGTGTTTCTTAATTAAATGGGGGAAATCAAGCAATTCTGTCGCTATTGGAAGTTTCTAAAGCCATTGGGATGTGCTTTTTGGGGTCTAACAATGTCTGGAGCGAAAGCCGGGGCCAATTTGACCATTTTTACTTACAATGTATACTTTAACACATCGTAAATTTCATTAATTTTTATATATAAACAAGCGAAACAAATCACTTCAATTCCACAATTTGATCCACTCCGGGATAGTCAGGAACATCAAAGTCGTGTCTTTTAGCCAATTCCTTTGTGATAAACCGACCTCCCAAGAAGTGATGCTCGCCTTTGAAGAACTCACTGGCAGGTTTAGGGGCCGACAATGAGACCAAAACCTGGGGATTCAAGTCATTGGATGGGTTCAATGGTCCTTGGTCGACGTCCCAGCCCGTGGGCAAGTCAATGGCCACCACGGGCTTCTTGGAGTCATTAACAAGCTGCACCACCTCGTCATATGGGGCCCTTAAGGGAGGTCTAAATGAGAATCCAAAGAGCCCATCAACGATGAAATGGGACTCGTTGATCAAATCCGAGACTTTTGCAATTAATCGGGAGTGATTAGTGTCTGTAAACTGGGAGGACGCGTACAAAGAGATTTGGAAACTCTTTAATTGTTGTTCCAAATGGCGAAACTTGCTGGGATTCTTGCTATTCACAAAGTAGAAAACACTAGGGGTGTAGCCCAAGAGCTTTAAATGACGGGCTGCAACAAGACCGTCGCCCCCGTTGTTTCCAGGCCCACTAAGAACAAGGACCTTGGGGTGTTTTGCTGGGGAGAATGACTTGTAAATAGCCTGGGCCACACTGAGCCCCGCAAGCTCCATCAACTGATCCAATGAAAATCCCACTAAGGGTCCCATGAGTTCCTTATCGAGAGCAGCAGCAGTGGCGGCACTTAATACTTTCGAAGACATATTTGTACTGAGTTTGTGTTGGTTTGGTGATGAGAAATTTTAGAGGTGAGTTTTGACATTTTGGGCATCGCGTTTTTTGTTTTTGACACTTCAGACAAGCAACAAGGCTCAATCCAAATCAACAACCATGTCATATTCGCCACAATTGTTAGTAGCCGTTGGTGTGACCTGTCTTGGGTCTCTCCAGTATGGCTACCACATGGTGAGTCTTCTTTCTTGTCTTTTCCCAACCCCATTACTAACCTCCAGGCCGAATTGAACGCTCCAGAAGCTATCTTATCTTGCAAAGTGTCAGTCCCTTCCCATTCAGGATTCTCCTGGTTCAGTAATCACCAGTACACTTGTGTTCCCTTAGATTCTTCGGAAATTGGGTTTGTCACAGCGATCTTTTCGATTGGAGGGCTTATTGGTTCAGCAATTGCTTCAACTATAAGTGATCTTTATGGACGTAAAAAGTCCAGTTATTTGAACAATTCTTTGTTTTTAATTGGATCATTCATTGAAACTTTTGCTCAATCGAAGAATTTTCTTCTTTTTGGAAGATTTATTAGTGGGATAGGGGCAGGACTCAGTTTAGTTAATACTCCAGTTTTCATTAATGAAATGGCCCACGCTAATTCCAAAGGGTTTTTGGGCAGTTTGAATCAATTCTCTATAAATATTGGGATTTTATTTACTCAAGTCTTAGCCATTAAATGGGCTAATGATGATCAATGGAGATATTTATTGAATATGGGTTCACTTATTGCCATTTCAAATTTGATTTGTTTGAGTTTTATTAGTGAAAGTCCTAAATGGTTGGTCAAAAATGGTCAAGTTTCAAAAGCTCAGAAAATTTTAAAACAATTAAGATTTAATCCTACAGAAAGTTCTATTCAAGAAGAAATTGACCAATGGTTATTAGAAATCAATGGTAATAATATTATAAATACTAATGAAAATGATGAAGAAAATCAAACCTTGTTATTGAACGATAAGAATCTTTCGCTCAGAGAATACTTGTTTTCTCCAACGTATCATAATTCTAGACTAGTGGTTTTCACTATAATGCCCGGCCAACAATTTTGTGGGATTAATAGTTTAATTTTTTATGGAGTCAAGGTCTTGAGTTCATTATTCCCATCTCATGCGATTTCCTTAAACTGTGGGATCTCCATCTTGAACGTTATTGTCACTTATTTATCGGCCAACTTAGTGGATAAATTGGGTAGAAGACCATTGTTACTTTTTTCAGTGATTGTAATGGGGATTTCATCATTTTTGACCGCTGATGGAATCTTGTTTGATCATTCATTATTAACCATTGGGGGAGTATTCATTTATATTTGCTCGTTTGCTTTGGGATTAGGACCAATACCGTTTTTATTAATCTCAGAAGTCACTCAACTAAAAGCTACCACCATGGCACAAAGCACAGGGACCGTTTTGAATTGGTTGGCCACATTTTTAATTGGTTGGTGTTTCCCAATTCTTAATGATTGGATCGGGGGTTACGTGTTTGGAGTCTTTGGGGTTATTTGTTTATTCATGACAAGTTTAATTTATAATTATTATCCAGAAACTAAAGGTAAAAAAAATTATTTGGAAGTTTGGAATGAGAATTTAGATTAGTATATTAAATATATATTTATTTTGGAACCAAAGGTTTCCATTCATTTAAGTCTTTTTTGATAGGTGAACTAGCCAATTTTTTGGGTTTGGGGGGAATTGAAGGTTTTGGTTTAATTGTAGGAGTTGGACTGGGTGGTTTCTTAACCGCAAGTAAAGGCGTAGAAAATCCTGGAGGTAATGATTTAGGTTTTGGAGAAGGGGGAGAAACTGGTTTTGGAACTGGTACTGTAATTGGGGCTGGAATAGATGTTACCGTTTGCGATTTTTTCAATTCTAATTCCGTTGCCATGGCTTGTAAACTTTTATTTCTAGGAGTCGGGGGCGGTGGAGGTTGAGTTGGTGATTGACGAGATTTAGGCGTTAAAACCGTTGAACTAAAACCTGGAGGGGGGTTTTTTGTAGTGATTGATTCGGTGGTAGTTTTCCGTGAAATTGGAGGGGTTGGAGGAACTGGTTTTCTGGCTGGTAATTTTGGGGGTGGCGGTTCATTGATTGATAATAAATCAATTTGTGGTTGATTATTCAAAAAACTTGATGATGAAGTTGGTTTGAACTCAATCAAGTTTGAGGTATTACTTCTTGACGGAGTAGCGGAAAGTGACTTTTTCTTCCCATTGATTGATTCAACCATTGATTCATTATTACTGTTTTTATAACTTTTTTTGCAATTTTCGTACAATTCGTCATAGATTTTTTTCTTGATTTCTTCATTAATGAATTTAACATTGGCTTCAAATAAACAATAAACCGGTTTATGATCAGAAAATATCACCTCCATAACACTATCGTAACTGTCTCTCATCGGAATCAAACTTTTACCTTTATATAAGATTCTATCGGTCCAAGCTGGAATTCTTTGCTTTTCTGAAGTATCGTATTGATTGGTGTAATTATCAAATTTATAAGTTGGTGGAAAAGTGATTTCATTTTCACTAAATCCTTTGAATGCATTACTATTTTGAATTTCATATAATAATTGATCATTCATTAACAACCCACTAAATTCTTTATTACTAACATTTAAATTTCTACGGACTTCATCATTAGTCAAATGATTTAATCGATAATTTAAATCTCCTAACCAAATAACATTATCATGATCTTTAATTTTCCCCCCTCTTCTACTAAAATAAATGTTATTCAAAATAGTTTCATAATCTCCGTTTCTTTCCACAATAGCAGTTGATCCGGAAGCTAAATGAGAGTTAATAATACAAAATGAGGTGGCTCCTATATTGAACCTAACAGCTACTGCTCCTTTATTACCGGCAATCCCCCCTAATCCAGTTTTTTTCAGAAACCCTTCCACTAAGGTGATTTTATCACTGATTGATTTTTTGGCAAAAAATAAAATTAATAATGATGACATTTGTTCTGATCTAATCAAGGTATAATTTGAACCATTGGAGTTTAAAATCTCATTAATGGTTTTTTGCCAAATTGCTGACTTGGAATAATCAACATTCAATAAACTGGAAGCGTTTAATTCAACCACTTCTTGAAATCCAAGACAGTAAATATCGGGTTGATCTGAATAAAAATAATTTTTATCCGGGGTTAACCAATGAATTAAACTTTCCAAATCACTTCTATTGGAAGTGGTAAAATTAAATCCATTTAAGTTAAAAGTACCCATAAACATGGTTTTTATTGATTCACTAACGAATTTCAGTTCAAATTGTCTTAATTTTTCATCCACTTGTTCACCAATTGGATCAAACAATAAAACTGGCTCACTCATTGATCCAGGTAATCTACCTAATAATGTATCGATGGTTATTTGTTTCTTTTGATCCACAAAATTATTTTGATACATTCTCGTTACTGATTTGGTGGCATCTGATAAAAATAATCCCAAGGTCATTTTCCCACCATTTCTTGAAAATGAAGATTTTAAAGCATTTGTACCGGTATAGATTTGGGAAATTTGATCCCCGTTATCGGCCCATAAAGAATCATGATTACTGGTTAATTCTTGAACGTTATTTAAATGGAAATCCTGAATAATATAATTCATAATATGTTGTGAAATGATTTGTTGAACAACATTGGTTCTATCTAAACAATCCAAACAATTAGTTCTAAAAATCCCCAGTTGTTTGGTTAATATTTTATTATTAGAATAATCAAAACTAAAATACTCAAAATTTTGGGTTGATTCATCCAAATATCTCAAAATTTTCTTAGCAGCCGCATAATTCCCTCCTTTTGTTTGTAAATGGAAATCAAAGTCGGTTAATAATGGATTTTCATCTTCTTCTCCTTGATTATTATCTTTTTGATACTCCAAAATATGTGATTTATATCTATTGGACAATTCTTTTTCACTAGGTTTAGTGCTTAATAAATTAACCACATGAACCGTTCCATATTTATTAATCAAAGAATCAAAATGTTTTGCAAAAATCGGTACCGTTGCTTCTTTTGATCTAGTGATTTGCACTTTTGGAGTTCCTAACGTTAATTGTGAAGCATCTTGTTCCCAAAATACTGGTATACTTCCTCTAATTTCCACAAATGAATATATCACTTTATCAAAAACGTTCAAGATTAATTCAGTTTCCACAAAATTTGAAACATTCCCATCATCATCAACTCCTCTTGAATTAAATCTGGTGCCTGCTCTTTTCCAAGATTGTCTAGAAATAATAGTTAAACTAGCATCACAGTTAGAGACCGATAATTGATTGGTTTTGGCAAAACCTCTAATAGCCGTTGTTAAAAATCCATTATGATCCAAATTACTTTGATCAGTTTGGGAACTTTTATTTCGAAACTGAATCATTTCACTCATCATAAAATAATTCCACATGTATTCCTCTTGATAAGTATCAATTATCAAGGAATGATCTTTAACCCCTCTAGTTTGTAAGTTATTTGTTAAATCAAAATCAGTGGAAAAGAAAAAAGAACCATCTTGAAGTAATTTTTTCAAATCATAGCATGGATGACTATTGGCCGTAGTGGGGACAGTGGTATCATTGACATTTTCTTCATCTGGATTATAATTAGGATCAGTAATTTTAAACAACCAATCATCCCATTGCAGATTATTTAAACAGAAAAATTCCACTTTTATAATCTTATTAATGGTTTGTTTTTCCATTGGTTTAGCCGTAGCTTGAGTTTGGATAATGGTTACTAAGAATATTAAACCATCAACATGAATCAATCCGAGAATTCCTGCAATTTCAGTATTTGTTAATTTTTTGGAATATTTCAAATCCAATTGATCATTTAGTACCAATTCCACCAAACATTGGGGTTTTCCGGAATGTTCTGTGGCCTTTATAAGCAAAGAATGGCTCAACCCCTGGATCACAAGGGTTCTGGGGTGCTCCTTGCAATATAATTTCATTGGTTTTTGAATAAATTGATTGCTTTGTTGTGTTAAATTTGAGACTTTTTTGATTTTCAAAATTGTGCCAGCAAAAGCAACGGTCCCGTGACTTTTTTATTTACAAAACAAATGTTGTTTCCTTTCCTTTTTGTGTATTTGATATTGACATTTAGAGGATAAAATGGGCGTCTGGGATGAGGTGTTGTCAATAAAAGAGTCTTCATTGAACAAATCACGGAATGTGCTAATGGTAGCGAAAACTGCCAAAGATTTACAGCAATGTTTAAGGAATTTGGATATCAAAGATGAAGATGATTTTGGTTGGGGCTTTCATTCAATAATGATTAATATTAATGAAGACGAAGAACCGGTCAAATTACGAGTCAATGTTTATAGTATTGTGGATAATGAGGAAAGTTTGGAGTTTTATCATAATTTAATCAAAGGTTACAAACTAACAGAAATCAAAAATTTACTATTTATTCCTATTTTACCCATTAACCCAGATTTTGGATTTTTGTCCAAATGGTTAAACTTTTTTAAGAATCAATATGATATTGATTCAATATTTGAACAAAATGAACCAATAAAAGAATTATTTAAATCACAAAAAATCAAAATTTTAAAACAAATTGATAAAGATTCACAGAATATTATTTTAAATAATCATGAATGTGAGAATTTATTAGGTTTTAAAGTATTACTTTATATTCCATACATTATTGAAAATGAACAAATTCAACAATTATTGAGATCATTAATTTTAAGTCATGGGGGAGCAATTATTGGTAATGATGAATTCTTTCAAAAAATCTTATTGAATTGTTGGGAATTTATTAATATTGAAGATATTATTTCATCAATAGAAATCATTAATTTTAATAAAGTTTGTATTCCAATGGGATTTGATTCAATTGGAAAAATCCAAATCATGATTGATGAAGAAGAAGTAATTAATTTTGATGACTTTTTGAATCTTTGGGGAAAATCAATTGATAATGAAATTAACTATAATGAATTAGTCAAACAATATCCAATTTTAGAAACAAATGAAGAAAATACTATTGATGAGGAACCAACTAAAAGAAACATTTCATCAATAAGTTTGTCAGAATTTCTTGAAAAAAATTTGAATAAGTCAAGTAAAATTGATAAAAAAATATTGGGAATTAATAATGAAAGTAAAAAAGTTAGAGATTTTTTTCAAAATTTGAAATTAAAAAATAAAGAAATTTAATGAAATAATGATATATCATATTAAATCTACAAATAAAATAAAATTGTAAAAATTATTAACACATATTATTCTCTTAATAGAGATTTTTAGAAAAAAATCAAATGATATTGTAATAAAAAATTTATGAAAATGTATGCTGTTTAAGAGGATTATAAAAATCAATTCTTTTGACGTTTGAATAATAATATATGAGGTTCTGGAGCATGAGTTTCATAATGAACCCAGCCTAAAGATTGAGTAATTCCTAAACCTCTCCATTCTTCTTCCAAAAGGATTCGAAGAGTACCGGTTTCACTATTAAAATAATCACTTGGAATTTGTTTAAGCATTGGTTTGGGTAACATGACGTGTCTAAATGTTAGTAATGTTAACTTTCATCTTTTATAACTGTATTCGAACTCACCTATATTCATATTCATCATCAGAATATCTAAAATGTTAGTAATTTGCTAAAATCAACAATTAAAATTAAAAAAACACATACCTTGGAGAATAATGGATTGAATCTTGAAATTCGATGACTTTTTCTCTTTCAGCGTCTGTTAAATGACGTGGTTTTTGTGACATATTGTGATAAAAGATCAAATTGAATTAAGTAATTTAATAAATAAACAAATTCAAAATTTAATAATAATAATGATAATTTTTTGTTGATAAAAAAAGGTTATGAAAAGTTTCGATGGAGGGAAAAGAGGAGGGGTAAATAAATAGAAAGGGTTGGGAAAAGAGTATTGAACAATGATACGTGGAGATCAAATGGACAATTTGCTTGAAAAAATAAAATAAACAAAAGTGATAAATTAAATCAGTTCAAATGTTTTCCAGAGTCAAATTAGCTAAATTAATTAGAGTGGGCCCCGTGATGTGTCACAGGGACAGGTGATAATGTTCTAAAATGTTTCAGTTTCATGATAAATGTCTTAATTTGAGACATTTTAGAGGATTTCATTTGATTGTTTATGAATATTTGAAATTTGATTGTGGTAATTTATTTACGTTGAAGAAGGTTATTAGTATCAACAAATATATTTAATCCTGGACCACAATAGCCCGTTCGAAGAAATTGCTAATTAATTAATAATTAATTAAGATCTCTTTAATTAAATTAAGAAACAATTTCCAATCATTAATTGTCTCCTTAATTTACCGAATGCGTTTTTAACTTGTGAACATACATTGTCGATCATTATGCCAACATTGTTATCTAAATGGGTTAATATTAGTAATAAATTAATAAATATAATATACAAACTGTGTTATTATGTCAAACTAGTTAATCCGATACTGTTTTAATTAACAACCTTGTAATATGAATACCAATTTATCCAATATTTTCCAGTTCCGAAGTATTATCAATATCTCAATTTAACTCAGTTTCGTGAAAATATTTCTTAAAAAACCGGTTTTAAAACAAACTGAGTAATAAGAGAGACATCAGATCTCGGGTTCCTGAGATTTCCTTTTTAAGTCAGTTTTATCTCTATTGACAATTCGAATTTATTTAATTATTTATTTATTTATTTATGCACTCAGCTAAAGTTTTATCGAATTTGAAATTTCCCCTTTGGAAGTTTGTTTGGTAATTGAAAATTAAAATTTTAACTCAATCTTTATGACGACAATAGTTTCAAATAACCAACTCAATAACAAATCGTCAAAACTGATCATATTGAAGTAATAAGTAAATAATAATAACAACCTTTACCTGATCATGTGACCCCTTTCCCAATAAAAATATTTTTTTTTCAAGTTTTGCAACTTTTTGCTTAACTCCATTATACCAATAACTCATGAAAGAACCATTAATTGCCATTGTAGGCAAACCTTCAAGTGGAAAATCCACTACGTATGTAAAAGTATATCCCTTAATCTTTTTCTAACAAATTACTAACATTTTCAGTCTTAATAGTATGTCAGTCATTGAAAATGAAATGATTTTAAAATTACTAACCTTCAGGTTTAACGGATGCTGGTGCCAAAGTTGGAGCCTTTCCTTTCACTACTATTGAACCCAATAAAGCCACTGGATACGTTCAATTTCCTTGTGCTTGTTCAAGATTTCCAGAAATTGATTCATCATTATGTAAACCAAATTATGGAATTTGTAAAAAAGGTATTAGATTTGTACCCATAATGTTACTTGACGTTGCGGGACTAGTTCCTGGAGCTCATGAGGGTAAAGGATTAGGTAATAAGTTTCTTTTTGACTTGTCAACGGCGGATGCTTTGATTCATGTGGTGGATGTTAGTGGGACCACCGACGAAAATGGTAAAGTCTGTAGAGGTTATGATCCATTAAATGATATTGAATGGTTACAAGAAGAAATTCGACAATGGATTCAAGGGAATTTAGTTAAGAATTGGGGTTCAATTGTTAGAAGACATACAGCCACTAAATCAGCAATTGTGGAAACTTTACAACGACAATTTAGTGGATATGGAGTCAATATTGAAAAAGTTCAATTAACTTTGAATCAATATTTGAAAGATTATAATAAACAATACATTGAACCATTAGAAACCTGGGATAATGAAATCATAACCTGTATTGTCAAAAGTTTTTTAAAAATCAAGTTTCCCACAGTCCTAGCATTAAATAAAATTGATCATCCGGACAGTGATAAAAACATTTCCAAAATTGTTTTGAAATACCCAGAATCAAAAATCATCTTAACTTCCGCAATCACTGAAGTGTTTTTAAGAAAATTAGTCAAGCAAAATTATATCAGCTATGAAGAAGGCACAGAGTTCATTGAAACTTTTGAAGATGATGACAATTTAAAACTAATGGATGAAAAATTACAATCGAGAGTTGAGAGAATAAGAGACTTAGTGCTTTATAGATTCGGTTCCACAGGGGTGGTTCAAGTGTTACAAGCCGCAGTAGAAGTATTGGATTTAATACCAATTTACCCAGTTAGGAATATTAATACTTTTACTGGTTCATCAGGGAAATTTATCTTTAGAGATTGTGTTTTGTTTAAGAAATTTTCAAAAGTTGGTGAAGTGGCTAGATCCATCATCGGTGATGCCACCATTGTGGCCATTGAAGGGGTTGGGAATATAAAAATTAGTGAAGAAGACGTGGTTGATAAGGGGAAGAATGATATTTTGTCATTCAAATTGGTTACAAATAATTAATGATTAATAAATGTATTATAATAATAAAAAAAGCAATTCATTTTCCAGTAATTCTATTCAATCTTGCAGTTGTAGTTCTAACTCCAAGTTCCACTTTATTAACTCCTTCAGTCAAATTGTTAATTCTGTCTTCTTGATCAGCCACTTCATTATTCATATTTTCTGCCAATTTTCTCAAATTTTTGGTTTGTCCATGAATAATTTTCAAATTATGATTGATTTCTAATTCTTTTTCTTTTTCTTCATCATCTTCTTCATCAATCAAGTATTGTTGATTTTGCTTCAAAATTGATTCTTTGGTTCTTCTTTCTTGAGCGGTATCTCCATTATACATTCCAGGATAATAACCCAAAGTTTCTTTGGCTCTTGATTCTGATTGTTGATATCTCCTAAGATTCTCATCATTTCTTTCACGCTCTTCAATCATACTAGCAATCTGTTTTTGTTCTTTGGCTTTCATACGGTTCTTTCTATTAAATGGATTACTGGGAGCTTGAAACACATTACCAGCAGTTCTTAATTCTTTGGCTCTTTCTTTGGCTAATTCAGTTTGTGTTTTACCTAACACCACATAACTTTCGGCATCATACAATTTTCTTGATTGACTTCCTAACATTCCCATGGTATTCATTCCTGAAGCTTGTGCTTGATCCGCCAATTCAATGATGTTTCTAGTGGTATCAACGGTTTTCCCACGAATGAAGGAAGTTTCTCCTTTGATGTCTTCTAATTCTTCTTCTTCTTCAGTGATTTGTTGTTGTTGTTGAGCATCTTCTGCTCCATAAAAGTTATTTTTATTATTTTGATCGTTGAATTTATAATTAACAACTGAATTATTCAAATCATCCACATCTTTGGTAACAACCACAGGAGCATTCAAATCATCTGGATCATAAGTATCAACATTACCATTATTGATAATCTCTTCCCCTTCATAGTTTTGTTGTATTTCCCATTGTCTTTTTTCTTCTGCTTCTTTAGCTTTTTGTTCATTCATCTTCTTTTTATGTTCTTCCCAAGTTTCTTCGTATTGAGGTTGATTATTTTGCAAGGAATTGGAAACTTCAACGGTTTGGTAGTTACCTTGACGCTGGATTTTCTCACTAGCATAGTTACCAAACGATTCAAATGGATTTTTCTTATCTTTGAGTCTCATTGAGGTTTGAGAATATGGATTATGTTGTGCAAGTTCCACATCTTCATTGAACTTTTTCTCTGCGTGTTTTTCTCTTTTGTTTTTAATCTTTGTCATTAATCCCATCTTGAACAATGTTTAAATAGTATAAAATAGTTAATTGAAGTAACAATTGTAAATGTTTTGGTGGCAGTTTTTTATTTATCTTCTGCAATGAGCATTACCCGCCACTAAAACCATCAAAAATTTATTTTTTTAAACTAAATTTCAATATTTACAAAATTCTAAAAACTCAAAAAATTAATACAAATGTCTCTTACTTTATTCGATGATATCTTCGTGATCACCGAAGTGGATCCTGCAAACTATGACAAAGTTAGTCGAATCACCGCGAGATCAAAATCTTCACAAGAAATGCAATTAACTTTGGATCTCAATCATGATTTATTCCCCGTCACCACTGGGGAATCTTTAACCGTTGCTTTGGCTTCACAATTAACCGATGATGCTTCGGCTATCAATACTTCTTGGAGACCTTCTAAATATGATGAACGTTCTTTAGCCGATGATTATGATTATGTAATGTACGGAACGGTTTACAAATTCACAGAAAGTAAAGATGATACCATTTCTGTTTTCATTTCATTTGGTGGGTTATTGATGTGTTTGGAAGGGAGTTATAGAAGTTTATCTTCTTTGAAACAAGATCATATTTATCTTTTGATTCGTCGTTAATGCATTTTTTTAAAGTTGTTTATAATTTTGTATAATAAATTATTATTAATGTGGAAATGTTGTAAATGATATTGGATGAAAGAAATATGAATTAATCAATTAGTTAGTTTAAGATGATAGTGGAATGTCAATTCACAAGTACAGTCGTACAATTCACAAATCAACTATTTAGAGAAACCTATTGTGGAAATATAACTAATATTAAACTTCAAATCAATATTCACGTTTTATTCAAGAACTCGATAAGAATAAACCATTAAGAGTATAATAACAGTTTTGATAGATCAATTATCCATAAAAGAGTAAATCTTATTCTAAAGACACAACTGTAAATCTACATTCCTGAAATTATTAACTGTTTAATCATAAGATCATCTAGATCGTCAACTTGACTGATGTAAGGAAGCCCTTCAATTGATTTGAACGGGACCAAAGTTTGGATCAGTAATTTGATAACCTAAATGATCTAGTTGTTGGGATAATCTTTTGAAACATTGAATTTTAGTGTGACTATTTAAATGCCTTGAATAATTTCCATTTCCAGTTAAATTGACCTCATTGAATATTTTCATATTAACACATATTAACAGAATTGGCAAAAATAATAAGTCATAACTGAAATTACAATATAAAATTAAAAACAATGATCTATAATCCGACTAATTTAAAAATACGACTAATTATTCAATGGTGATCATTTTATAACACTTATTACATAAAAGGGTCTCAAGTCAATTAATTGTCACTTTAAATTTATGGTTTCTATATAACAAATAATTTTAAATATTTTGGAAATGGTCAGTCCAGGACGACAGTATTGAGCCATTCAAAAGATCTAGACTTGATGATTATAAATTGGAATTGTAATTAAAAATTTTTAATTAATTAAATTAAAATTAATTTAACTTCGATCGGGGGTTTGAATCCCGAGATCAATTTATCAATAAGAAAACGAAAATTTCTATTATATTACTATAATAAATAAAATAAATAACAAACAAAAATAGTTTCTTTAAAATAATAAAAACTAAAAAGCAG
>JBAKFZ010000213.1:0-22204 GCA_037355385.1 Saccharomycopsis sp. FM-2023a
TAAGAAAATTGTTCACATATTTCCAATTCTTCCAAAGTTAAACATCTAAGGTATAAACATTTACTCAAAAGATTTGAATTTTCCTTAAAATGTATTAGTTTTGAAAATTGAATTTTCTTTAAAATTCTTAAAATCATTTGAGAAGTTTCTTGATAATAACTCCAATTGAATTCTTTCTCTTTATTATTTTTTAATTTTTCAAAAACCCCTAACATATCAAATATTAAAAATGACAATGATCCTTTTGAAGAATCTTTATTAAATTCTTCGGTATTAATAAATTCAATCAATTTTTTAAAAATTATCAATGAATCCTCATTTAATCTTTCGAAATATTTTATTACAATTTTATCACTACTCAAAGCACTCAAAATTTCCATTAATAATGAATAGTTTTTATTCTCCCAACAAACTTTGCCCAACTCAATGAATTTTTCAATGGTTTTAATTTTCAAACTTTCATCACTTAATAAAATTTCAGAAATTATCCAATTAATCATTAATTTGAATCTTTCAATTATTAGAATAATTTTTCCGCAATTTTTCAAAACTTCTAACCAAGAAATGAAGTAACTATCATCTTTTTTATAATTGAAAAACTCTTTCCAATCAATTTCTAATAATAAATCCCTTTCAATTATCCAAAACGTTTGCATTATCTTTAATGAATCATATTGAAGAATAAAACAACCATGATTACTTGACTGTTTGATTTCAGAAATTGATAATGATTTGCTTTCGAATGAATCGGTATTAATCAAAATATTAATAATGTTGTTATTAAAAATACTTTTTCTTTTGAAATAAACAGACGAAGTATTCCACAATTTGCGAATATTCAATTCTTTGACTTGATCTTCAACATTTGCTTCTTCTCCTTGTAATTTTTTCAAAGTCACTTCAATTGGGTTTAGTCCATGAAATGATTCATCAGGAATCTGCTTCAAGTCTTCAACAATGTCTTTATTAAATCCAGGTAACATGAAAGAGTTATAAGAGATCATACTGATACTTGATTTGTCTTCATTTAAATCATCAAGAATATTTGGAGTTAATGGTGAACTATCAATGTTTCCAATAGTATCATTTGTATCATCAAGAATTACAGTTGAGTCATTGATAGTTTCTAATTCCATAACGTTTTGAATTAGCATTTCTGAAGTTTCATGAGGTAAAATTTCATCATTTGAATGTAAAAATTCTGAAACATTTTTACCAGAAAATAAACTATTTTGAACAATTGTTGGTTTAGTATTTATAGTAATTAATGATTCATTGAAAAAATTGATCTTAGATTTAATATCACAATTAGGAATTGATAACTTTTTGGGTGATTGAAAATATTCATCAGCTTTTGATAAATTTTCAAAACTTTTAATTTTCTCATATAATTTATTGTTTTTACTTTCTTCTTGAAGTTCACCAATTTCAAAAAAGATCGATGACACTTTTGAATCATAACTAATATAACTTTTTCCATCATTGAATTCATCATTATTTCCTTCATTAAACTCATTTACTGAAGTCCAATCAATGGGGTTTGAAAAAGATTGTTGTTCAGGACTTGGAAAATCTTTATTTAATATACTTTCCAAATCTTCAAGAATTATTGAAGATAAATAATCAATTTTGATTACTTTTTCGTTTTTTTCAGTTATCAAATTACTTTTATCTTTTATTAGAAAGTTTTTTAATTTATCAAATTTTGATTTATTTTCTTCAATTTTATTAATAACAATCATTTGCTCATTTTCAAATTTTCCTAAACTATCAATGATTTTTGGAACATCTTGAAAACTTAAAATTTTAATATTTAGTTTACTGTTAGTTTCATTTGCAGATACTTTGTGATTTGTATCGTTGATTTCTTCATTATAATGGTTTAAAATTAATGAATTCCTGAAACTAGGATCAAATTGAAATTTTCTTGAATGTTTTTTTGAAAATTCTTCCATACCAACAATTTCAAACTTATACTCTAATACTGATTTTATTAATTCTTTATTGTTATCATAGTTAATTCCATTTTTTTGTAAAAAAACTTTGAAATTTACAAGTTCATTGATTTCAAATATCTTTCTTTTAAAATTGAACAAAATTCTCCAAAAAAAGTTGTTGATAATAGATATTTTATCAGTACTTTTAAATTTATCTGATAATTCGTTTAAAAATTTCATAATTTTAATATTTAATTCATAGGAGTTCCAATCATCTTGAAAATAATTGTTTATCCAAGTTTTAATAACCGCATAAACTCTAAGAATAATTTTTTTATGTCTATCATAATCATCTAATTTCTTATTATCAAACAAACAATAATCCAAACTATAAGTTAATTTATCTAATAAAATCTCTAGAAAAAATTCTGAGGTGGTGAAATTTCTATATATTATTAGAAATTCCATTAAAACATCATAATTGATCTCTTGAGGGTTTAAAATATTATCCACAATGGTCTCAAGCTCATGATATTGTAGACTTTGCATTTTATCAATTAAACTAAAATTTTAAAAAGGTGTTGAGGATGTAAGAAGAGATTTGGTGTTTAATTAATTTTATAATGACTGATCGACATGTAAATCTTTGGCTAACTACCACAAAGGCTGGACGCGTTTCGAGAAGTTGCTTTTAATTGATCAATACTTGAAACACTATTAAATGAATCTTTATTTATTTATTTCTTTGCTTTTTCATAAACTTATCCTTGACCGTAAGAATTTTAATAACGTATCCTTAAGCTCATCCCGTCCTTCCTTTTTGGGTGGAAAGTAAACAAGAATCCCAGCATACATGAGTTCAAGTTTCATGACATTTTCTTACAGCCTTTGTTTAAAAATGAATAATGTTTAGTAGTGATCAAATCAATCATGATTAATCTTATTCGTCAGTATGGTGAGTTGAAAGGAGTATTACAATTTTCACAATCTTTTTTGAGCAGTTGAGAAAGATGCCAAAACTTCAATGATAAAGAATAACCTACGACTGTCAATAAATAATAAATGTTTTATTTAGATATCCTATTGTGTAAACATTATGAATATAACCATCAAACCTGAAAAAACAAAGCAAATCAATTTCATAATAATCAGCGTTATTTAAAATTTGATTGAATACCCAATCACAATTTGGCCTTATCATTCTTGAAGACTTTCTCAATATTAGCAGCTTTAGTGACATTACCTCTAATTTTTAATTTACCAGACATGAACAAAGATTGAGCCGAAGCTTTATTAGTAATTAATTTTTTTAAATTAACATCGGTAGTAATGATTTGAGCATCGGATTTTTTCACTTCAGATTGTCCAATCAAAGAGATCTTACCACTTTCTTTGAAATCTAACAAGAATGCTTGTTGTTGTTTCTTTTTGTTTTTAATGTTAAAAACCACTTTAGCATTGATGGTCTTGATGGCGAATTCTTTGAATCCCGAGTCAGAGGCAAGCTTGGAGTTCAATTGGTCGAGGAGTTCACTGGATGAAAAATCAGAGACTTTAATAGACATTTTTATGATAATTGTTTATAATTAATTGTTAATTGTTTATAATTAATTAAAGAAAAACTGCTGAAATTTGTAAAGAAATGGACAATTTTCAAAGAAACTTGGTAACATTTGAGGGGAAATCTTGAGGGACTTTTGATCATGTGAAAGCATTGTCCCCGTGATGTGTCACGTGAGTATGTTTTTTGGTCACTTTTCCTTTTTTCAGAAAATCCACAAAATTCAATTGAATGACTTGTTATTTATTGACTTAACCCAACCATTTGAACTGATAAACAACAATGGATTTACTTGAGAAAGGTATCAAGAATATCAGCTTGTATGAGGTGAAGAAACAGGTTCGGAAAGCCCAAAATGTGGTGCTTAATTATTCTGAAATGGAAGCCAAAGTTAGAGAAGCCACCAATAATGAACCTTGGGGAACTTCATCAAAAAAAATGCAAGAAATAGCAGACGGTACTTATAACTATAGAGATAGAGAAGAAATTGTGGGAATGATTTTCCGCAGATTTACCGAAAAAACTGCTAGTGAATGGCGACAGATTTATAAAGCCTTAATTTTACTAGAATATATTATCAAACATGGATCTGAAAAATTTGTTGATGATGCTAGAGCCAATATGAGTCTTATTAGTATGTTAAAAAACTTTCATTATACTGATTCTCAAGGTAGAGATCAAGGAATTAATATTAGAAATCGAGCAAAGTTACTTTTGGCTTTACTTAATGATGATTTAAAAATTAGATCTGAACGTAAAAAGGCTAGAGAAAATGCCAAAAAATTTGGAGGAGTCTCTGGTGGAGCTTCATTGAATGGTAGAGGAGGAGGTGGTGCCTCTTCTTTTGATTCGACTCCTGGTTTTGGTGGAGCTGCCAATATGATTTATGGAGATGGAGGAGTTTATGGAGCAAGATTTGAAGAACCAAGAAATGAATCTTCAACTGCTGATGATTTTGAAGAATACGATGCTGGTGGTTCAACCTCCACTCCTGCAGGAAATGCTGCTCAAAGAAGAGCTCAAAGAAGAGCTCAAAGAAAGAATACTCCTGCTCCAGCAGTTAGTGAAGATTTATTTTCATTTGATGATGATGATATTACAAATACTGCTCCTACCAGTACTACCACTAAGGCTCCTGCTACTACTCTTACTACTCCTGCTGATGATGACGATGATGATTTTGATGATTTCCAAAGTGCTGCTCCTGTAACTCAACCAACAACAACAACCCCAATTCCTGATGTGTCTAATAGTCTTTTTGATCTTATCGGTAGTGGTACCAATACCACCACTACTGCTACCCCAACCAATCTTAATTTTTCCACTATCACTACTCCGGCTACCACTGCTCCAGTTACCACTACTGCCAATTATAATTTCAACTCTTTCCCAACATCCACTCCAGCCATTACTACTGCTTCAAAAGCTCCCCCGGCCAATGATGCTTTTAGCTCATTGTTTTCTTCAGCCAAAACTTCTACTACTATAGCTTCAAAACCTAAGACTACTACCACAACTAGTAATAATACAGATGATCTTTTTGGCGACTTTACTGCTAACACAAATCTGAACAACCATAACAATACTACAACTCAAAAACCAAGTAATGATTTAGATTTATTATCATTCTAGTATTATCATTTGTATTTTACAATTAATTTTTTAAAAACACATAATTATCATTAATTCAGAAAGAAACTCTCCATTTTTCTTTTTTTTTGTTCTTATTTAAATAAATATACTTATATTAATCATTATTATAAATTGGCCAATTTGAAAAGATTCCCTTCATTGTATAAATCGTTCAACTCCTTTTCAAAAATTAGTTTTGCCATAGTTCTTTTGATTTTCATTGTGGGAGTTAAAATTTTTTCAAAATTATTAAACTTAAAATTAACATTTTTTAATAATTCATAAGATTTCAAATCATTGTTAACTTGATTATTCAAGTGATTCAAAAACTTTTTTTTCAAAAGCAATGAATTGTTAATTGTGCTTAAATCTTTTGGTAAACTTGATTCTTCAGCAAATTTTGTGAAAAGTTCTTGATTTAAACCAATTATGCCAATCACAAATGATTGTATACTTGAACCATAAAGAAATAAATTTTCAATCATTGGACAATTTGATAAATAAATACTGGTAATTTTTTCTGAAGCAATAAACTTTCCTTGTGATAATTTGAAAAAATTCTTAATTCTATCAATTATGAAAATTCTATTGTCTTTATCTAATTTGGCAATGTCTCCAGTATTAAACCAACCATCTTCACAACTTTCCAAAAAGGTATCTTTTTGTTTGAAATATGTTCCAATTAAGTTTGTTCCTCTAATCAAAATTTCTCCACTTTTATTTTCATCAAAAATATAATTCATTTCTGGTACATCTTTTAATTTCAATTCATTAAAGCACATTCCTCCTCCAACAGATCCAATCGATAATGGGCTGGGACCGGAACAAGTTATTGTGGGACTCGTTTCTGATAGTCCATAACCTTGATGAATCGGAATGTCAAAAATTGCCATTAAATAACAAATTGTCTCTTTTGAAAGAGGAGCAGAAGCAGAAATTATTGATGTTAATTTGCTAAAACCTAATTTTTCTTTAATTCTTGGTCTAATAATTTTATCAAAGATGAAATGATTTGGAGGGGTTTCCCCATTCATTAAATACTTTATTTTTGAATTAATAATGTTGGAAAGTAATGTTGAATTTTTGAAATTAATTTTTAAACTCATTTCAATTTTATTTAAAATTGTTGGGACCACCACTAAATTATTTGGTTTGATTTTTTTGATATCACTACTAAAAGTTTTTGGATCAGAGGGATTTTCTGGAAAATGAATTTTTGAACCAACTAATGAATTAACAAATAAAATCATTTTTTCAAAACAATGAGCTAAAGGTAATAAAGCAAAACTATTTCCTCCTTTTGATTTTGCAGTTCCATAAAAACTAATTAGTTGGGTTAAATTGTTTTTATGAGTTAACACACAGCCTTTTGGAAGACTAGTTGTACCTGAGGTAAAGGCAATGTAAGCAGTATCAGTCAATTTTGGGGGAATATGTTGAAATAAATGTTTAGATCCAATTCTAACCAAAGTTTCAAAATCATAAAGACTTAAACCATGTTTCTTAGCAAGAAGGAATACTTCGAAATCTTCAACGGAGTCCAATTTATCAAGACAAATGACAATTCTCAAACCATTAAGATTATTGATAAAAATTTTGTGAAGATTTTTTTTAGTGGTGAAAATTATGGGAGAATTGGTGAGACTGAATATATGTTTGAAAGATTCCTGACCCAAAGTATCATAAATAGCGGTGTTAACTAAAGAATAAGCATGACAGGCACATTCAATCAAGATATATTCGTAACGATTAGGGAAATAATAAGTGATGATAATCTCTTGGGATTTTACAATTCCATGTTGTTGCAATAAATAAAGCATTCCAGATCCCACCTTATCTTTAAGATCAGCGACTTGTTTGAAGGTCAAGTATTCATACTTTTTAGAATCATAATTATAGTGTGTGGCACAATAATCTTGGTGTGCAAATTTGATAAAACAGTACTCATAAAGCTCGTATAGGGTGGTCAAATTGGGATGGAGTACATCGACAATTCCTCCAGCAGCAATCGCCAAACGGTTTTCGAAAATGGGAGAGTATCCTTCAATTTGGGAGCCTGGAACGGCAATGGCTCGAGGGTCCTGGGGAAGATTTTTTTGTAAATTTTCAAGGACTTGCTCAACAGTGAAGCCAGGTTTATATAATGGGGAGGGCAAGCAATAAATCATAGAAGAAGACATTTTTTGACGATCGACAAGCTTTCAAAAAGTGGGAATTAAAGGGAAATAACAGCTACTTTTATACTAACAAGGATCGAGGGTCCACGAGAAAGTGAGACCCAAGTCATCATGGAAGAAAGTCTAGGTTTCTGGAAGCTGGAAGTTGCATTAATTGTGTGCAAAAAATTTGACGCTTAAACAGCCCTGGATCTGCCTGATCTCAACTTAATTCCCATTAAATTTGCTGATTTGAATAGCCACTTGACAGTTAGAAAATGGCTGTTCTCAGCTTTTGACTTCTTCTAATTGAGCCTTTTTTAAAGAGTATATATAATTGAGTGGGTCTTCGTGCGATTGCGGCAAAATACACTCATTTTTTAGACATGTTTCCTGGATAAATCAACTTTATCTGACACTTGGATTTGAACAGCCTCAGCAATTACATCTCAGCTGCATATATCAAGTCAACAATGAAAAAATCAAGTCAATTTCAATTGACTAATTAATTAATGGGCCATTTTATTTTATTTTTTTCTTTACGCATTTAAATTAAAACTTGACTTTTTTGTGAAAAAAACTTTCTATTAGAGATTACTTAATTGAATTGAATCAATTTCAAACTATATGAGAAATGGTTTGTAAATTCCAGGCGGTTATCAAATTCCTTGATTCATATTTTTTGTCGTAATTGTCCATCTAAATTGAAGTTGATATGTGTATATTCAACATGCATGGTATTACACGATGAGTAATTTATCAGATTTAATTAGTTACTAAATTTATAAGTTGTTGTTGTATCCTTAACTTGGTTGGCCTTAGCGACTTGATAACTGAAGGGTTGCGTAGACTCCCTGAAACTTCCTGAAACTTATCAATTTAATCATGAACTCATGATTTTATTAGCTTTACGATAACACTCAAAGATGAGTGAGTTTCATCAACACCAATGGATATAACGAAACTAATATCAGCTTGATCTTTACTATTATTACCTCATTTTTAATATTAGGGTGAGGTATTCAGAAAGGTCATTAATCAATCAGTCTACACTGCTAGAAGTTGAGAATATTTCCAATTAATATCAACATCCATGCTACTTTCAATTGAAATCTTAGCTGAAATTTTTGTTAGTTTCAAATTGAGGGAATTTTGACTCGAGTATAGACCAGACAGATATTTTCAACTTTTTTATTGGCAGCTCTATGGATTTATTTAATATTGTTAATTGTATACTGATTGTATACAAATTAATTATGTAAAAATACCTCAATAGGTTAATTTATCTCCTCTGAATCCTAATTGATGTTCTCGAACAAGATAACGTATCGATAATCAACGTAGTTTCGCAAAGTTTTCTTGTAACTTGTAATTAAGACAACACAATCTAATTTATAAACTAATATTAGGGATAGTAAAAGATAAATGTACGTTAACTAAAAAGGTTGTTACAAATACAGTCAAACAATTACAAAACAATAAAATTAAACACTCAGACAGATACACGCCCATGGGCTTACAAACTAGTGGTTATGAAACACGGCACATGACACAATAACACATTTGAGAAACTTCTTTTTCTGACATGTAAAACTATACAATCATTTTTGACACTCTTGTCTCCCCGATATTGCAAATAAACAATTTATTTTTTTGACGCATTTTATTGATTTACATATTTCTAAAAGAGTATTACAATTTCGCCATTTTGAAAAGGTTTCCTTCCTTATACAACGTTTCAAGTTGTTTTGAATAAACTTTCTTAGCTTCTGGTCTTTTTAATTTAAAAGTTGGTGTCAAAATATCATTTTCCACAGTGAAAGGATTATAAGCAAAATGGGCATTTTTCAATAATTCATAAGACATTAAATTAGTTTTCCCCAAGACGTTATCGTTGATTTCTTTTAAAAGTATGGATTTCCAAGATAAAGATTGATTAATTTTTGTCAAATCATTAGGAATCCCTTTTTTAATTAAAAATGGTTCAATTAACTCTTTATTTAATCCAATAACCCCTACCAAAAAAGATTGCAAACTGGTTCCATGAACATAAATTTGTTCAATTAAAGTACAATTAGATAAGTAAACCCCAGTGATTTTTTCTGAAGCAATGAATTTCCCTTGAGATAATTTGAAGAAATTTTTAATTCTATCAATAATGAAAAGTCTATTTTCTTCATCTAATCTTCCAATATCTCCAGTCTTAAACCATCCATCTTCACAGCTATTTAAAAACTCATTATCTTTCTTGTAATATCCTTTTGTTATCGCTGAACCCTTCAATAAAATTTCTCCAGAACGATTTTCTTTAAAATTATAATTCATTTCTGGTACATCTTTTAATTTAATTTGCAAAGCTGATCCACAAATCCCAATACTACTCATTGCTTTTGGATCAATTCCGGTAGCTCCTACCATCATTGAACTTTCACTTAATCCATAACCTTCAATAACCGGCAAATTGAAAACTGCATTGAAAAATCTGATAGATTCTTTGGAAAGAGGAGCTGATCCACTAATAAGACAATCTAAATTTTCAAAACCTAGAGTCTTTTTAATTTTTGGTCTAATAAAATTATCAAAGATAAAATTTGAAGGTTGGGGATTCCCATTTTTAATGGCTTGTATTTTTGAATTAATAATCTTAGTTAAATATGGTGATTCATAAAACTTACTTTTCAATAAAAGTTCAACTCTATTATAAAGTCTAGGAACCCCATTGAAACTGACTGGTTTAAGTCTTTTAATATCATCAAAATAAGTGATTGGATTACTTGGAAATTCTGGAAAATGAACTTTAAAACCAGCAACAGTTTCAAGTAATAACATTCCGTTCCCAAAGACATGAGGAAGTGGTAAAAAATAATAACCATTACCTTTTCTTGGAGGAGCGTGACAACTGTAATAAATGACCATCAAACTACAATAATTCTTATGAGTTAATATACAGCCTTTTGGTAAACTAGTGGTTCCTGAAGTGAAAACAATAGCTCCAAGATCTTCCGATGTGGGAGGAATATGCTCTTTTAAATTTTTGAAACCAAATTTGATTAAAGTTTTTAAATCAAATAACTCATAATTTAATTGTTTAGAATTCAAAAATAATTCATAATTTTCAATTAAATCTAAATCATCTAAACAAATAACTATTTTCAAACAATCAAGTTTTAAACTAAAAATACTTTTCAAGTTTTCTTTAGTAGTGAAAATAACTGGAGAATTAGTTAATGAGAAAATATATTCAAATGACTCAATCCCTAAAGTATTGTAAATCGAACTATTAACAAAAGAATAGGCATATGAAGCGCATTGAATTAAAACATGTTCATAACGATTAGGAAAATAATAGGTTAAAACGGTTTCTTTGGTCTTCGAAATGTCTAATTTTCCCATCAAATGAAGTAATCCTGAACCTATTTGATCTTTGATTTTTGAAACTTCATCATAAGTTAAATAATTATATGTTTGAGTTTTTTTATTAAAACCAGTGGATAAATAATCTTGATTTTTTCTAGATTTGAATAAATATTCATAAATATCATATACTGAACCGAAATCTGGATGAAGAGTCTCAATTGTTCCATTAACTCCAAATCTATCACTAAAAATTGGGGAATAACCGGGTTTTTGAGAATTTGGAACTTCAATTCCTCGCAAGTCATTGGGAACGGTTTTCGCTAAATTATTAAGAACATCTTCAAGACTATCTCCTGCGTTATAAATTGGAGAAGGGAACGGTTTGAGTGATTTTGACATTTATAAAGAAATTCAAACTCAGAGAAAAAAATTGATTTTAGAGAGGAATTTTAATGGGAATTATAGCTATTTATGCAGTCAATCAAGGTTGGAGTCTTCAACTATTGGTGAAATAATTGCCTATAAGAGAATTGTTTTGTCTTATCGTTGGTTGCCGGTGGGATCCTATTTTAAGACACTCTATTGTTTGCTGGATTTGTCAATGTCAATTGAGATTTGTTGAAGGTTTACTTGATCACGCTGATTTCGGGGTTGCTTCTCTGCGTCCAAGGTTTTCTTTCTGATCTGAATGGTAAAATAAAAATGCAATTGATCAAAAACTGTTTACAAATGTTCAATACCAGTTTTTGGACGAGGAAGACCTGATTGATGAAGAAATGAAATTGTTTAAATAATAACATCATATATGTGGGGAAGTCGCTGCATCGTTGCTTAATTCAGGTGAGCTAATCGAAATCGATGTAAAGTTTTCTTAACATCGCCCACCCCAATTAAACTGTATTACAAAGTCAAATACAAAATTTTTGAGATAGCAAAGACTTGTTATTTGAAAACAAACGACCTCTAATAAATGTAACAATAAATAGTAACCTTAGCATACAAAAACAAAAATATTCCAATGTCGGGTTTTCATGTTCCGATCAAAAAATTTCAAATTGAAACTGAGGCCAAAATAGCATATACTCGAATGAATATAAAAATCCCGATATCAAAATAACGATAAGTGAGCCAACCTGAAAGTTTAATTGATGTTCATTTTTTAAAATTTTGCAAAGTTACTTAAGTTCGTTAACGTAAACGATTAAAGTTTGTCAAAAATCATACACTCTACTATACATTACCTAGAATTGAATGTTTTCGAAATTTTTTAACATTGATAAAATTTGTCACACTTCTCAGCTTTGAATATTATGCTTTTAATTGTCAAAATTCATGATTAATAAGACTATATTGACACTTCCGGCAGGTTCCATTAACAATTATTTTCAGATAAAAAACAGTATCAAAACACTTTGTTTTTTCTGCAAAAGTAGTCAATAGTATGTTATCAAGCGGTAACTTTTTGTCAAATAACATTTTTCTATAAAACCACGTTTCAGATTCATTTGATAAGAAGATGTTGGCAAAAAATACAAATCTAGGTCAAAACATTGATAATAAGGCTCAATATTGTATTGAAAAATTTTGTTTTCGAGAAACAATGATTGAATTGTATTGATTTATTCTGGACACTAATGTGGTTTTCCTTTAAATTTTTATAACCTGGTATTGGTTTTGGTCTTCAAGGACATGTTAGTGGATGGGAGAAACACCACGGAGTGTACTTTTGTGAAAATTTGAAAACAGATTTTTTTGAGTGTGAGAGGAACCAAAATATATTCTGTCTTAGCAGGACTTGTTTCTATAGGAAGTGATTTTGTTATAGGTAAAGGCTCCTTTCTTATGCAAGTGTTTGTGTTTTTTTATCCAACATTCGGGGCGATTAAATATTTTCATTTGGTCATTACAGTTTGTTCCAGTCCCTGGCATTCTGAATTTTTGGCTTTCTGTTAGATCTTGTGTTACTCTTGAAAAGACACTCTTTTTCAGCCTGTCAACTTGAGATCTTAGCGACTAGTTTTAAAGAAAAAATCTCAACTTGAATTGAAAATATCTTTTATCTTTTCAAATTAGCGTCAACTTGCTAAAGTTTGGTCTTCAAGATGTTGAGAAATTATCATAATTCATGATGCAATAAAAAGTCTTATTGTCCAGTATTTCCGTTTACTAGGATCTCGAATAGTGTTTTTACTATCTGAGCTTCATTTGGTTAAAGAAAAACGAATATTGGTATTCAGTAAAACACAAAACCACACAAATGGTCGTCAACAAACGTTTTGAGCAATTACTAATTTAGGGCCTTCATATGATACCAAAATAGTAAGGATAATAAATGATTAACAGGTTTAGTGAAACTTTATATTGTTGATAAAGGTTGTAGTTCTAATTGGTTAGCAAAAATGTCAAATTAAAGACTGTTTATTTTTTATTGTTCAGTATGGCCAACAAAATTAGTTCAACCATACATATGTGGAAATTGTTACAGAATAGTTTTCAAATATTATAGCTCATGTTGAGCATCATTACAACAAAAAAACCGAAATTTAGTTTTCACTGAGAATATATACAAGTGGAATATACTGATTCAACAATAAAAATTGGTAAAACTTTGTGTTTTTGTCGTTAAAGTAGATATTCAGGGCGTTCAATTTCACCGACCTGGTAAGTGATGGTTAGTTCCACATTTCAACTCGATGAAAACAGTTGTCAAAAGCTCAAAACAATTTAAAGGTACACTTAATAAGTCATATGAGTTTGCTGATCATTAATATCTGGTCATTTTCATAAATATAGTGCCACCTTCGACATATTTTTTATTGGTAAATACAAAATTTTGATTCCAAAAGCACCAAAAAATCCATTTTGGAAAAAATTACATTCACCTTTAAATACCGATTAAATTCGATAACAAGTTAGAACTAGTTTGTTTCTCAATGTAAAAAAGAAGCTGTCGATTCACTCATTCTAAAAACATCAATTTTGTTTAAGATAATCTGATAGATATACAAGACAAATTAAAAAATTGCTTGCACCTCAATGAACCTAGTTTAACTTGAAAAAATTACAATAATTATAAAGAAATGAAATCTTAAAGTATATTACACCGCAAATATATTCAAATTGAATTAAAAGCAAATATTTTCAAAAAAACGAAGAAGTTCTTAAATTATTCATCAACTTCTTCTAGTAAAACTTTTCTACCAGTAGAACCAGCTTTATTATCATCACTAACAATTTCTTTGATTTTTTCTTGTTGTTCTTGTTGTTTGGCTTGTTTTTTGGCCAATTTTTGTGCCTTTTGTTTTTTCTTTTCTTGTAATTTGGCAGTTTTTGGATCAACCACTTCATTTCCCCAACCATATAAAGGAACAAAACTTTCAAAAAATCCACAATCAGCAAATAAATTTGGAAATAACCAAAATCCTGGAGATAAAATTGGATAACTAATACAAAAAATAAATAATCTAATAATTGCCATAACAAAAAATGCCACCAACAAACCTAAACAACCCATTGATAAGTACCAAACATATAATCTCATTTTATATGGCCATAATGGAAATAAAATAACTGTGAAAACTAATACTAAAAATAATAAACCATATAAAACTGCATAAGGATTTGGAATCTCATAATTCCATAAATAATATTCATCAGGTTGAAGAGTAGCCTTTTGCTGAACAATACAATTTGGAAAACCTTTCTCAATTGGAAGATTTTTCTCTTTAGCTTCTTCAACTGTAATTTTTGAAACTGGGTAAACCAAACCATTTTTGATTAACTCAATGAAAAATTTCATAGCGTCCTTTTCATTTTCAATAACCGGTAATACTGGAGATTTCTTTTGTTTTGATTTATAATCTTCTGATAAAAACGCTCTAACAATTCTTTTATATCTGAAAAAATCAACTTTTTTACCAGAATCCAATAACCCTTGTCTTTGCTTCAAAAGCGGGTCTTTGCGGAGAGCTTTTGCAAGCGCAAGGGCCTGAGGACTTTTCTGAGGAGGAGCAGCAGACATGGTTGGCAACAGAGATCTAAGTGAAAGACAGTGACTTGTTGTTTAATTTTGTTGATGTTTTGCAAAAATCTGGAAATCTCCTGGCGCCAGGGTTCCTGTGCATTACTCACGTGCAAAACACATAGGCTACGGCATCCGCAATGGGTGGCGTGACTCACATTTTTTTTTTTAGCTTAAAAAGAGCCATTCGGGGACACTTTTTTCTATTATTTTGTTCCTTTTAATTTATAACTGAAGAAGATCAATTATGTCAACTGCCGAGGCCACATATCCTAGCTCCCCTTTGAGCATCCCTGCTGGTAATGCTATTACTTATGTCACTTATATGTGTCTTTTAGTTTCTGGTTTAGCCATTGCATTTTGGGGTAATAATTCAAAATCCAGTTTTTTAGCTGCCAATAAGACTCAAAAAGCTTTGCCTTTGGCTCTTAATTTCCTCGCTTCGGGTATGTATTGATTGTTTATTTGATAAACTTCATTATTGGGTCATTGGTCAGTAATTCATTTACTTTCCAACAAAATTTCACAAGCAAATAATTATTCTTCAACTTTTTTTTATATATTCTTTTATTTTGATAACTCTTAACGTTTAACTTTTTAGTCTTTGGTTTACAATTGTTAACACAAATAATTGCGGGTGCTGGAGATTTATTTCGAAAGCTGAGATTATACCGTTTAATTATTGTATTTGAACTCGATCAAGATAATTCTTGCGTGAGGAATATTATTTGTGAAAATTGAAAACCTTTAATAATGATGATTGATGAGAAATTATTTTTCCAAATCATAGTCGTATGACTGGGATTATTTTTTCGAATCAATGATCAATGGCGGTTTATTTGTTGGGATGGTAATCAGGTTGTTGAAAGTACATATTTATAATTCTCATTAATTGAATGTTGAAGTGTTACACTGTACAATTTTCAACTATTGCCTTCCACAGATGTTCCCCGGTGATCGAATTTTGGTTAATTCAAATTAGTAGAGATAAAGGTTATTATTGGTTAATCATTGGATGAATCAATAAATAACCAGGAAAAATCTTATCTTTTGCTGTTGTAATTAATCAAAATATCATCTGAAGTCAAAATACTAATATAACTCTAGGTACTGGAGCTGGGATTTTAACCACTTATACGGAAATTGCTAATATTGCTGGTTTGCAAGGACTAATTATTTATTGTCTTAGTGGATCAATTCCAATGTTTTTATTTGCCTTTTTAGGTCCAGTTGTTAGACGTCAATGCCCTCATGGGTTTGTTTTAACTGAATGGTGTTTTCAAAGATTTGGGAAAATTGCCGGATTAGCTTTATCCTTAGCTACAATTTTGACCCTTTTTTTATTTATGATTGGAGAAATTTCAGCAGTTTATTATGCTATTGAAACATTAACTAATATTAATGGGATTCCTGCAGTTATTATTGAATGTGTGGTCACTACAATTTATACCTCAATCGGTGGATTTAAAGTTAGCTTTATAACTGACAATATTCAAGCCACTTTTGTAACTTTATTACTAGTGATTGGCACTTGTTCAATTGGTTCATATATTGACATTGATACTTCTGTTGATAAAGCTCCATTACTTAGTTCGAATAAGTTAGCTTGGAAATTATTATATATTTTACCAGTTGCTATCATTACCAATGATTGCTTTTTATCTGCATTTTGGTTAAGAACTTTTGCATCTAGAACAAACAAAGATTTGATTATCGGATGCTCTATTGCTTCGGTTTTATTATTTATTTATCCATTTTTAGTGGGATTTTGTGGGATTTTAGCAGTTTGGACTGGTGATTTGAAACAAGGTGATGAAGAAGTTACTAATGCTTTTTTTTATTTGGTTGCAACATGTCCAAAATGGGTTAATGGATTAATTTTAATTTTCACTGTTTGTTTAAGCACTTGTACTTTTGATTCTTTACAAAGTTCAATGGTTTCTACAATTTCCAATGATATTTTTAGAAATAAATTAAAATTGATTTATATTAGAATTGGGGTTATTTTAGTAATGATTCCCGCAGTGGTTATTGGATTAAAATGTGCCAATGATGTCTTACAAATTTATTTGATTGCTGATTTATTGTCTGCTTGTGTTATTCCAATTTTGTTTCTTGGATTATCTTCCAAATTTTGGTTCTTAAGTGGATGGGAAGTAGTTATTGGTTCATTAGGTGGATTTTTTAGTGTTTTTGTATTTGGAGCAATTTATTATAATTCTGCGAAAGAAGGTGGGAAATTATTGATTATTTATAATGGTATTTATATTGATGATTGGTCCGCTTTTGGGGCATTTATGGTGGCTCCAGGTTTTAGCTTAATTATTGGATTTTTAACCTTATTTATTAGATTATTAATTCTCTATATAACAAGTAAAGTTAAAAATGATCCAGAAATTTTCATAAATGCAATTGATAGATCAAGACATCATTTCAACTATCATCCAGAAGTGGAAACTCATACTAGTGATGAAGAAATGTCAAGAGTTACTGAGAATGAAAATGAAAATGAGGATGCTAATGGAATTGAAATTGAAGAAAATGAAAGTGTTAGTAAAAAGAAGTTTCATGTTAATTTACCTTTTTAGTTTTTCGTTTTTATTTTTGTTTTGAGTCTTCTTACATTTTGATTTCCAACTTTAGTACTTATTTTGGTTTACTTTTTCTTACAACTCGATTTTTTTAATAATACGTTATTAATTATGCTATTTAAAATGTAATGTTAATTAATTAGTTATTTGTTTTTTTCTTGACAATCTAAAGTAGCTAACATAACAGCTGCTCTTTTTAATTGAACCAAATTTGTGAACTGTTTAAAAGCCCATAATGGGAAAGTAAAAGTTGCCAAAAATTCTCCAAAATTAAATCCAAAAATGCTTGGTAAATTATCAAAATTCATCAAATAAAGGGCCAAAAAAAATAATTCATTAAATAAACAAGCAGTAAACAACACTTTTTTATTAGTATAATATAAATTTAGAAGCCAACTGGATTGTTTTGTAATATTCTTATGACTTTCTCCTCCAGATTGCAAAGTAGCATACATATGCATATAATGACTAGCAAGATCTAAAGAAACCAATAACTGAAAAATAATGGTATAATTTGGTAAAGCAGTACAAAGGTAACAAATCAAAGAAGTTGTAGTACAACGATCAGTAACCATATCTAAAACGGCTCCAAACTTGGAAGATTGATTATATTTTCTGGCAGCATAACCATCACAAGCATCGAGTAAACAAGAAATCGAATAAATTATCGTGAAATAGATGGGATGATGGTTCATTAAGACCAACGAAACAACGGCCGACAACACCCGACCATATCCAATCAAGTTTGGAATATAAAGAAATATGTCTCTTGGAGTGATCTGTTTCTTGGCCGACGTAGTACTGCTCATTATTGTAAAAGGTTTATTAAGAAATTGGAATTGTTAATTATTGCCATCTTATCATCTCTTTTGAACTTTTGATGATTTGGGTCCAATTTTTGCCGAATTGGTGCGTCTTGCGGGTAATTGCGGAAGCACCGCAGTAATTTTTTCATCAAAACATTTTCAACATTTATTATATTACATATTATACAATTGAACAACAAATTAATAATCATGTCCTCATTTCTCACACTGTTAAGACCAGTGCTTAATCTCCGCTATCAACCTTCCAACTCCCCATTCTTAAATATCATCACTAGAGGTTTCAAAATCAGATCATCAGTTAAAAAATTTTGCAATGATT
Organism: Saccharomycopsis sp. FM-2023a; assembly: GCA_037355385.1. NCBI lineage: Eukaryota > Fungi > Ascomycota > Saccharomycetes > Ascoideales > Saccharomycopsidaceae > Saccharomycopsis > Saccharomycopsis sp. FM-2023a. Next base: position 18,402 of record JBAKFZ010000213.1, read on the forward strand.
GTTATATTGTTAGAAGAAAAGGAAAAGTTTTTGTTTTATGCAAATCTAATAAGAAACATAAACAAAGACAAGGTTAGGTTATATAAGAAATGACGCTTGTACATATGATATATTATAATACATGATTTATGATTGTTTAATATTGTAATTACAAATTACTAAATGATTTTAAGAACAAATTTATTGATAAAAAATATTAAGACAAAAAACAAGAAAGATTGACATTAAAAATACATAAAATTTCATATATAAGAAGTTGGTTCTTCATCTATTGTATCATTAGAATTTAAATTATGAGTTTCATCTTCATCAACTTCTAATTGATTATTATCATTGCTAGAAACCGTTTTGTATTCTTGAAGTCCTAAACCTTTTGGTAATTGGAAGTTTTTGTTATTATTGAGATTAGCAGAATTCAATAAATGATTAATACCTGGTAGTTTTGTTGAAACATTTGGAACACTTAATGATCTTGATAAAAATTTATCATTAGTTTTAACATTATTTCTTTCAAAAGAAATAGCTTGAGAAGCTAACATATTTAAAGTATCATAAGCTCTTGAAAGTTTTGGATTTTTTGAAGGGGATTGATTGGAAAGTGGGGGTAAAATCAAATTTGAATTATTATTTTTAGATATATTTGGTTGTTTTTGTTTATTTACTGGACTATTAGTAAGAATCGTATGATCTGGAGAGATTATACTGGATTCATGAGCTTGTTTTTGATGATCATAATCATATTGATGAACAAGTTTAAATCTTGGAGGGGAGGTTTTATTACTTGAAGGATTTGATGATGTTGTAGATGATGATGACAATGATGACGATGAATTAACTTTTTTCTTTAAACTTTCAATTTCTAAATTTTTTTCAATCAACAAATCTTTAATTGAATTATATTTAATTTTATACTTTAAAAATTTCTTTGTTAATTCTTTATTTTTAATCATAACTTTATCTAAATTTTCAATTGAAATTTTGGCAATATTTTTCAAACTTTCATGTTTGACTAAATTATTTTTATGATCATCATCGATCAAATTATCAAGCTTTAATCTTTGTAATTCTTTTTTCATTAATTTATTTTCAACTTCAAATTTATTTATAAATTCTTGATTATTTTGAATCATTAATTTTGTTTCAAATTTATGATAATTTGAATGATTTTTCAATGTAATTAATGAGTCTGATAATAATTTAATTAAGTTCAAATTATCAATATCTTTCAGCGATTCATTGATTTCTTTAATCTCATTAAAATTCGAACTCAATAGTTTTTCTTTACTAATTTCAATTAATTTTTCAATTTTATCAACAATTTCATCTTTTTCCAAAAATGATTGGTTGGTTAAATTAAAGGTGGTATTTTGAAGAGTATCAAGTTGAACATGTCTATTAACATCAATCGTGTCATCATCTTTGAAATAAGTAATTATTGGAGTTGAAGTAATTGGTTTTTCAGCTACTTGAGTGATATCTAACTGTATTGTTGAATCTGACGCGGTTTTATTGGAGAAAGTATTGTTAATGATTTGAGTATTATTAAGATGTCTGTTAATTTTTGGAGTTTTTAAAATTAATGGGTTTCTAAATTTTATTGGTGACTTGGTTATTTTTGAATTCATTAAAAGTTTCGCGTTTTTAACACTAGAAAGCTTATTACTGATAACATTTTCATTATTATTTTTGGCAGTACCAACTTTGTTATTGTTCAAACTGTTTTGACTAGATTGAGTAAGAGGTTTTAAAGCAGACATGTTTGAATTGTTTGATATTATTGTTATTATAAGTGTTTGTTTATTTGAAAAACAGAAACTGACCGAATCAGAGTTAAAAGAAAACCGGCAAAATAATAAATTATGATCAAAAAAACCAATGTTTGAGATCCTTTTTGTTCTATTATGAAAACTTCTTATTAAAACACGAAATGATACAGTTACTAAGAGAAGTGAGGATAAATCTATTTATTTATTTGTTTTTTTTGTATGTGTGTGATAAAAATCTGGTTACGCGGCCCTTGGTAACGCGTTTTTCTTCTCATCGCGTCGCGTTAGCTCATGTGCTAAATGCGTAGCAATGCAACAAAACGCAGAAGTCACATGTCCATCAGATTTAAATCAAGTTTAAGAAATAAATCTAAAAGACACACACAAAAATTGTTATGATAGGAAGCTAAAACATTGTAGACTATAGAAAGAACATGGAATTACCATCAACGTTGAAAAATAATGACAGCTCACTACATTGCAAAGAACTATTATTGGCTTCTTTGTCTCCCATGATCTCAATTATATCATCAAGTACAACCAATGAATTTATCAATAAAAATTATAAATTTAATAAAGGGTTTTATGAATTGATTAGACCATTTGGAGAAAACTTAAAACTGAGCTTCAATATTAAAAACACTCAATTGATAACCACAACATATAGACAGTTTTCAGTTAGGTTTTGTGAAGGAATCATTGACGTTTTAAAAAATCAAAAAGATGAACATGAATCTAATAAAAAGAAAACAAAAGGAGTAAATATAATTGATGAAACCAACAGATATGAAGTCTTCAAAATCAATGAACTAAATGATTTAATGAACAAATATATTCAAACTTGTGATGGAGAAATCAAAGAGTTATTGATCGATAAATCCAAAAATGAACAAAAAATTAGATTAATCAAGGAATCCATTTATTTGCAATTTATTTCAAGGATTTATTCATCGAAAAAAATCGTACCATTTGAAACTTTCAATCATCCCATTATACATTTGATTATTTTAACTTCAAATGATAATTCTGATTCAATTAATGAGATTTTAAATAAAAATCAATTAAATCGAAAAAAGCATTTATTAATAAATAATCAAATGAAGGAGGAGAAATTTCCAATTCCAGGATTTATTGGTTTACATAATGATGATGAATCTTTAATTTGTTTTTTGATTCTAAATGATTTAAATAAGAATGATGAAGATAAAAAATGTGAAGATTTAAAAGATTATGTCAAAAAAAATTACTATTATCCTTGTTTGTCATTAAAGTTAGATGGAAGTGATACTAATGAATTAGTGAAAAACGAATTTGATGAATTAATTAACCCAGGAATTTATAAACTGATTGAAGAGGAATTGATAAGAGATGGTAATAGTCAAGAAAATTTGAATATTTCTAAGAATGATCAAAAAAACATTACTTCCATGTTAACTGAATTAATCAAGTTAAATTTGATTCCATTTATGGAGAAAAAAATTACACTATGGGATGATGTTTATATTCAACCCAGAAAGTCAATAACTAATAGATTTTTTTCTGCTTCAAAAAGATACTTTTCTTCATCTACTCCTACATTATCATCAACTTTAAATAATAGCTTATTAAATTCCACTTTAAATAATAATCAATTGCCAGGTTATGATCCAATAGAAGGTTATTATACTTATAATTCTCAAGAAGCAATCATTAGAAAACTAGCTGATTGGTCATTTATGTTAAAAGATTATAAGTATGCAAATTCAATTTATGAATTAGTTAAAAAAGACTTTAACAATGATAAGACTTGGGTTTACTTTGCATCATGTCAAGAGTTTTCTTCAATTTCTTTAATTTTAGATTTAATTAATTATCAAACTTCATCAAGTTTGAATTATTTCAAATCAATTAAAAATAAACTAGATCAATTAAGTATCAAGATAATCACGAGTATCCATCTTACAATAACTAAAATCAGTCCCAACACACCATTAAAAGAAAACCGGGGAAATTAAGGTTTAAAATGGAAAAATTTTTTAACAAGTTTTAAGTAATGAA
>JBAKFZ010000214.1:0-22167 GCA_037355385.1 Saccharomycopsis sp. FM-2023a
TAATACAACCAGTTAAGCAAGGCTAAAAAGATAATCAATGAATTCAACAATAAAAAAACAGTATAATATAATGACTTTCGGATATAAATCAACAACAACATAAAACAAATCAGCAAAACAGTATATACATAACTTGAACATGACATTTTCGTTATCAACTAAAGAAATCTTTGACTCGACCTTTAACGCAATATGGACACATCATATGTCGACATCTCAAGCAATTGTAACTTAATGGCAATTGTTCTCTGCTTCCGTGGACCTGAACGCATTGACAGCAGTACCATTGAATGATCTTGTTCGGGTCCGAGTAGCCGGGGTTGGGGGTCTTGTGGATCAGCATGGTTTGGTTAAGATAAAAGGGTCTTTAAAAGTTTAAGTTTGGAGTTTTTAAATATTGAGAATTTGAATTTGGCGGATATGATGTCATTTAAAGGGCCGCCAATTTGTTTCAAAACTTGGGAATCCCAACATGCAGATTTTTACAAAAGTTTTCTCACACCTTTATTGTTATTATATACAAGGAATACAACGTTGATTGAATATTCAAATCAAAATGTTGTCAATTAGTCTAGTGACGGTTTTGTTAGTTTTGTTGGTAACGAATATCGCACAACTGATAACCGCACCTTTTTCTATATCAACATTTTCTAATTCACTCAAATCTTCCTTATCATTGATGGAAATATAATCAACTTTCATGATATTTTCATCAATGAAAGGTTGGATCCTTGTGATCATTTTTTCTTTCAAAACATCAACTCCCGTAACATTTTCATCTAAAATTAAGGATTTTCCCAAACTTAACATTCTATAAATATTTTTAGAGTATTCAATGGTTTCCAGATCCAAATATTTGTTTCTTGAGCTTAAAGCTAATCCATCCTCATCTCTAAAGATCTCCACCACCACAATTTCAATGCTGAATAATAAATCTTTAACCATTTTTTTAATCACCAAACTTTGCTGATAATCTTTCTGACCAAAATAAGCCTTATTAGGATTAATAGCTATGAATAATTTCGAAACAACCGTTGCTACTCCTCTAAAGAAATTGGGTCTTGATTTGCCTTCTAACATTTCACTTAATCCCAAAACCGTTACAAACGCCCCAGTTTGTTTATTAACATCCAAAGAAATCCCCAGGGGATACATCTCATTAACAGAAGGTAAGAAAATGGCATCAACTTTGGTGATTAATCCATCAAATTCCCCCGATACCTCGCTGATTAATTTGATATCTTCATTGATGGTTCTTGGATAATTGTTCAAATCTTCATGAGGGGCAAATTGGGAAGGATTCACAAAAATAGAAATGATAGTACAATGGTTTTGTGATAAGGATTTCTTAATTAATGATAAATGTCCTTCATGAAGGGCTCCCATTGTGGGCACCAACCCAACTGATTTGTTGTTTAGAATACAAGATAATCTCCATTCTTGGACCTCTTTAACTGTGGTGAGAACCAACGGTTTGTACTCCATATCGCAGCAAGTAAAACAGTTATCCACTTATCAACTATTAATAGTCTGTAATAACGTTATGGTTCACCAGTGATTACTGAAAAAAAAATAATTATACGAGCGACCGACCCATGGTAATGGTATACATCCCAAGATCCGGATCAGAGAGGGTGACCTCGTATGATCCGGCTCACAAGTTACACTTTACATTACTTATAACATTTTTTAACACAAAATTTACTATTTTAATTTCTTTTCTTCCAATTTTTTATCAGTTTTAGTAAAACGTTTCATGAAAAGAAACATCAAGTAAAAACAACTCAATAAAATCGTGAATATAGTAACTAATTGAATAATCAAAAAGTTGTCTTTATTACCCTTTGGAATGGTAAAATAATCTTTATTTTCCCAATCTTTATCAAAATGATAAAACACCGTGTTGTTAGTAAACAATCCATCAAAATTCAAGGGATTTTTGGAACTCAATGGATTTTTATTAATCAAATCATTACCATAACTTTTCAACAAGTTACTGGCTTCATCAAAGGATAAAATTTCATTATCAATAGAATCTTGTAATTTAGCTGAAGAAATTTCACAACCCCAGAATAAATCAGGTTTGTAGATTTCGGAAACAAAGTATTCATCATCATCATCTTCAACTGCTTGATAACGAGAATGGAAAGGTAATTCTAATAATGAATAATACTCTTGATTATAATCTTCAACTTCTTCAGAGTCGATTTCATAATTATCAATCTTGATCAATGCATCACTACCCCATTTTTTGATTTTATAACTTGGATATTCAAGATTTTTCTCACCCCAACAACCAACCAAATTATTTAATTCATATTCATCTAAGAATAATTCATTTGGAAACTTATAATAACTGAATAATTCACAATTGAATAATCTGGAATTCATTGGAGGTTCCAAGACAATTTTTTTGGAAGTTTTACTAATTTTGAAATTCTCATTTTTGATATCAATTTTATGAACTGGATGTAAATTGGTTTTTTCGTTATTAGTAATAAAACTGGAATTATATTTTAAATTATTATTGAAATCAAATTTCAAGTGTCTTGGATTAATAAAAAACATGGTTTTTTCTGCCACTAAAATATCATCTTCATCATTTTCAAACATTTCCACTTCTTCTTGTAAAGTTTCATCAAATTTTGTCTTTTTGGGTAATGGACAAGGTAATTGAGCATACATTCCAAATACATTGATTTCATTGATGGTTGAAATTCTTTTATCAAGTTCAAAAATCCCAATTTCTCTTTTTATGGCATCATTTTTGAGAAAAGTATTTTGATTAGTTACATTGTCTAAGCTTTTATAATCCCAATAAATTGTAATGACCAATTCTTCATTGAATTTTTCAAAACTAACAGAGTATGAATTATCTAATAATTCATCATATTCAATTTCACAATTTGAGTTATCATTATTAATTTCACAAATTATTGATTTAATCAAATTTTTAAAAACTTCTGGTAATTCAGTAGAATTTTTATTGTATTCATAACCATTCGGTTTGGAAATAAATTGCGATTTATTGATTTTTTCCCCAATATTATATAAAAATTTCAATAAATCAAAATTTGGGACATCATTTGAATAAATCGAATAACCATTTTCGATTAATTTATCAAAAACATTAATATTTAAATCTTTTAATTCAGGAATGTCTTCACCTACTAAATGATCATTTGATTTTGAATTCTTTTGCCATTGAATTGTGAAATTTTTTTTAAATTTTTGTAAATCTTTTAATGATTTGATTTTAGTAAATTCATCTTGAGGAATAACTAAACGATCTTGACGTTGATAATTCCCCTTTGTAATGGTCCATCCGGCCCTGGACAACTTCAATGAGTCGGAAGAATTTCCAAACGAGTTCTTGTTGGTCAATAAAGTGATACGATGATTCATTGAGTCTTGAATTGGTGGCAAAGTTGAAGGTTGAACTTGTATTTTGTGTTTGGTTTTTTGAATTTTGTATTTTAAATTCGGTAAAAACTGAAGATTCTTAACGAAACTTCTCCAAAATTGGTTAAATTTGGGTGAGTGGGTAACTGAAAGTTGGTGAAATTATTTAGACCGGATTTATTAGGTTTTATATGGTTTTTCCAAGGGCACTTATTTTCCAGGTCCAGAATTTAGTACTCTTGGAGTTTTACACTAAGAAGATTGACAGGGCATTGAATTTTGTTGCAGGGTTTTCATTATTTGAAGTGAACTTGCCAATTAATTGCACCATTATGGTTGTTGAGCAAGTTCTATACATTAGCAACCCCCAAGAACCTTACTCAAGTCTTAATTTTGTCGTTTTATTGAAAATATGTGCAAATTGGGATGAAGAATCAGAGTTCATATGAGTATGCAGTAGTATGTATACAGACGCACCCATCACATGCCCCAATTTCTCTCAAACAAAATTCAAACTCCAAAAAATCAACAAACAAAACTTTCAAAAGAAAAACAATTTAATAACTGAGTAAATTCCAATTAGTCAATATGGAACAAGGGTTTTTCAACCAGCCGCAGTTCAAATTTTCAGTGCGTCGAGATATTACTCTGACCCCAATTCAAGTGGAAGAAAAAGAAGAAGTAAATAATGAAAATGAACAGTTATTTGAAGAAGATTTAACAAATCAAGAAGAATTGACTAAAAATGACGAATATCGAGTCTTAAAACTTAAATCCACTCCAGATATCCTTTACAATAAATTTTACAATCAGGGAGACGTTGACCAAATCACAAAACACGCTTGTATAACCAATAATAAATCAATTGAAATTTGGAATTATTTATCAAATGAGAAAATCCCCAATACTTTTAAATTCAAAATTGATAATCCTCAAAATAGTTTAATCCCCGTGTTAGTATTACCACCTCCGGGAATTGATGAGCCAGGATTGGTGATTATTAATAAATTGAGTGGAGAAATTAGATATTATGAATATATCTCCAATGATTCATCGATAAATATGTTATATAAAAAGGAAAACATTACTTTGAATGTATCATTACACGGAGGGGAGAAAATCACGTTAGTTAAAAACATTGAACCTATGGGAGTTATATTTGCTACTAATCAAGGTAGATTAATTTTAATCTCATTGAAAGATTTTTCCGGTAAACCCAAATTAAAACAAATTAATATCATTTCATCATCTTTTTTACCATTTTTAAAAACCAAAAATGAAATCGTTAGTATAAATGCTGGTAAAGATTTAGGACATGGAACAAGATCAATTTCAATTTTAACTAATAATGGTAGTTATGCAATTTATAATATTTCTACTGATGGCCAAGTTATTAAGTTATTTGAAACTTGTATATTTGATCAACTATTAAGTGAAATTAAGGATTTATATGAGAACGATAACATTAAAATTTTGGATTTTTATTCTTTAAATGATGATAATAATATTTTAGTTTTGAGTAGTGTTAAAGTTAATAATAATGAATCTTGTTACATTTTATTTGATTTCAAAAAAAGTGGAGATGAATTATTAATGAATTCAGCTTATAGATTAATTAACTATACCAAACCATACGATGAAAAAGTATTTATTCCAAAACTATTATTACCAAACCCAAAAAATACCGCATTCATTATCTTTCAAGATGGAATAATTTTGATTGAAAATAGTTTTGAAAATTTCAATTTTGATAAATCTAGAAAATGGGAAGACGTTGTGTTATTAAAATCAGGTACTAATATCTTAAGTGTGGGAATTGAAGATTACAGTAATCCGTCAGTTATTTTAATTACTAATAATTCAGGAATTTTGAAGATTGAAAAATTTATAAAAGGTGAAGAAGATAGTAAGAGTTCATTCACAAAATCACATATTGAACAAGCAGTTTTTTATGGTTATTCAAATGATTCAATAAATCCACTATCTTTTAATATTCCCACAAATATCAATATTGAAGAATCTGAAATTGAAAATGCAATTATTGATGTTAGTAATGAATTGATTGAATCCAAATCAATTTATTTACCCCCCAAATTATCCTTATTAGAAAATCATTTGGAATTAAGATTTTCCAAATTAAAAAATTTGGCTCAATATATTGCCAAAAATTTTTTGGGAGAAATTTCTATTGATGCGAAAATAAAAGTGTTGAATGACTTGGAAAAAATTAATGGAGCTTGTAATGTTTGGAAAATCTTAAAACCAATTTCCAATGAAGAAATATTTTTAAAGATTGGTAAACTTTTCACTAATGATGATAATCTCGAAACTTTTTTTTACCATCATATCGATGATTTATCATCATTTTTATCCAAAATTTTAGATGAATTGATTAATAGCAATAGTTCTATGAATTATTTGATTGCGGTCAATTTAATTATTAATGGAGTCAAAGATGGTTCAATTGCTATTGATGGTGATATTAGAAAACTGTTCTCAATCAATAATGATGAATCATCAAATATAATCCCATGGTATATTGAAAACGATTTAATCTTTAGGTATCAAGAAATTTTTGAAAAATTTTATCAATCAAATGATCAAGATGAAACTAAAGATATTTCTAATCAATTAGTCAATTTAGTTTCAATTTTATTTTTCACATTTAATCAAGCATTATCATATTATTCAAATTTATCTATCACAAAGACTTCCAAAGAAATTTTACAAAAAATACAAATGATTTATGAAACAAATTCCAATAATTGGATTGATTCATTGATTAAATTTGATGAAATTGATGCTGCTTTGAAATTATCAGAAAAATTCGAAAATTTAATGTCAATAATCAGAATCTTTGGTAATCAAAGAGACGAATACATCAAACATAATTTAAATGATGAAATCATCTTAAAACAAATTGACGGATACTTGGAAAAATTTGGTTATAAATTTGCGGAGAACTTATTCAACTATTATCTTTTCAAAGGTGATTTAAATAGTTTGCTAATGGGATTTCCAAACTATAACCATTATTTGAAAAGATTTTTAAACTCCAAGAATCATGATGGGATTTCTTGGATTAGATATTTGATTGATGAAGATTATTTAAAAGCTAGTAATACTTTATATGAAAACTATTTGAATAATGATAATTTGATTAGTAATAAAAAACTTCAGTTAAGTATTGCAAAGTTAAGTTTGTTTACAGAAGATGAAGTTGATGAAACATTTTTAAAACAAATTGAAAATGGTTTAATAATTATTGAAATTCAAGAATATTTATATGATGAAATTGCACAATTCATAACCAATAATGATAATGTTGAGGACACGTTTAAACTTTTTACCACTACTTTGATCGAAAATAGTCAAAATGAATTACTGTCTAATTTGAAAATTTCTTTCAAAAGATTATTAACCAAAAAATCATTACCAGTCAAAGAATTAATACTATTATTAATCTTATTAGATTTAAAAACTGAAAAGATGAAATTAAATTTCTTTTTAGCTTTAAAGTTGTTAAGTTTGGAATTATTGACATTTCAAGAAAAAAAAATATTTGAAGTTTTAACATGGAGAAAAATTATCTTGATTGATGATTTTCAATTCATCAAAAACAGTAACAAAACCAATGATTACTTGAATGAAAAAATTGAAAAAACTTTAATTTATTCTACATTATTAAATTGTTTCAAAGAAAAATTATTCAAGAATTTAAAACTACCAGAATTGAATTATTTAATCAATGAAGAAATCTTTATTGAAGAATTAAATAAAATCTTCAAAATCAATAATCAAAAAAAATTAGTTTTGTTAAATGATGAATTCATAAAGAATGACTTGAATAAAATTGAAAAAAAAATTAGTTTGTTTGATCTTGATAATTTTTTGAAAATTTTAATTGCTACTGCTAATGAAAATTCTGGAATGAATGATTTGATTAATTACAAGACTCTTAAATTAGCTTGAATGAATGTTTGTGGAATGTTTTTGTTTTTGTAACCTATTAAACGTGAACTACAGCATAATCATTTAATGCACTAAACCATTTTGCGCAAAGATACTGAACATATATATAATGTAATTATGAATAAACATTTTGGAAGTTTTCTCTTTATTATTCACCAAAAAAAGTTGGAATAACTTCACTTCGAACATTTTGATTCAAGAAATTTGATGGCATTGTCTACGTAATTTTAGAGGTTTATTCAAATAAATTTAACAATCAACTGTTTAGCTACATTTGACTCAATTTAATAAATGATAAGGGTTCACTTATAATCATTCAAACCTAGTTATCAAAGGGAAATGTGAGACTGAAGATATTACATTAAGAGTTCTAATTGCCAAGGGAGAAACTGGATTAGATGGTAATAGAATCAAAGAAAGAGAATAAATTGCTTAAATACTCAAATTGAAATGAAATCAATGGCTGCTGGAATGGAATATAGCATTTTTTTAACTACTTTTGTTTTGTTATGTTTAGGTCTGTATTTTAATTCATGTTTTTATTTCCAATTTGAATGTATGTTAAATTTAACACTATCAATAATTCTTAAAACGTTTTGATGAACTGGCTACTTAGATAATTCTAAAAGATGCTTGCACAATTCAAAAAACATGATAATTTCAACTGAAAATATGTATTGACGTGATTCACGTAGATTGTATATAGAGCTATTGACTATATATAAAGATTCTTATAAGTTGTTAATTCTGATAAAAACAGTTTCTACCGCACTGCAAGAATTTTAAACTTTAAAGATAAATAATATAAGAAAGATAAGAAATACAAGATAACCAAAAAAAAATAATCTAAATATCAAAAGTTATTGGAAAAAAAGTTAAAAAAGTATCATAATTTCCCAGGTTACCCACCTCCTTATCAAATGTTTTTTTGAGAAAATAATTCCCCACTAAAATCTTACCAGTCTAGTACAGTCACGGTACTAAAAGATCCTACTAGCATAAAAAATTTAAGCTTCCCTAAAACTCAAACTTACCTTTTTTGATAAAAATCGGATCATCTGATGGTTGAGTGTTAATGGATTGCAATGAATAATTGGATAAAAACAATAAAAACTCATCTTTTCAATTTTTACACCACTGACGCTTTGTTTTTTTTTTTTTTGAATGCTACGCTATTCATAAGAATTAATTCGTGGGACATTATTTTGCCATTTGCATATGCTTTAGTAAGGAAATTATCAAGATTTTTGATTCAACTCTCAACATCTGTTGATAATTGAAGCATCATCTACAATAATTCCGTAAATTAAATGAAAATGAAGTTAAGACGGAATAATAATCAATAAAGAAAGACATTACTTAGTCAGTATAAAAATCGATTTAACTTTAACTAATACTAATATTAGTAATCACTTAACTTATTGAGGTAAATTAGTAAATTGTCACTTTGTTAACTTTTCAATCCGAATTTTTGGGTCTTTTTGCAATTTCATTTCATATTTTCGAAGATGTCATCTTACGCCCCCGGATATCTAAGCGATGAGCATCACCGAGGGTATTCTCAAGACATTTTTATGTGTCTCATACGCTTATACCCCGTGACTTGTAACCCTCGGATGTAGACCACCCCCAAATACGGGGAGAGGAGATACATGGATTGTTGCTAACATATTTCAAATTATTGCTTTCCTTTCCTTTTTTTCAATTAAAAGACTAAAGTTCTTCAATCAAATAACACAATTATCTCTTTTTAATTAATCAATCAATTTTTAATCATGGCTCGTTTCCATATCAAATCAGGTTTGTTAAGTTGCCTTTTCACTGCTGGTTTAAGTCTCTTATTATTCCTTATTCTTCTTTCTGGAAGTGCTAAGAACCCATCAACTCCTCTTAATAAATTTTATTGGGTATCGGGTAGTACCAGTGGGATTTCTGGGGCTCCCAGTAAAACTGCTTGGACTTATTGGGGTTATTGTGAGCTTGTCGGTAATAAAGTTAAAAATTGTAATGGTCTGGGACCAGCCGTTCCAATTTCTCCAGTTGATAATTTCTCAACTACCCAAGGAGTTCCTAAATGGCTTGTTAGTAATCAAAATGCCGTTTATTATCTTTCTAGAGTTGGTTGGTCTTGTATTTTGATTGCTTTGATTTTTGGCGTAATTGCCTTTTTGCTTACTATTTTGAGTATTTTTTCTTTTCATATTCAAGGATTCTTGGTGGTGGTTTCATCTGTTGCTAGTTTATTCACTATTGCTGGAGCTGCTATCATGACGGCTGCTGTTGTTTTAGTTAAAAATCATTTGAATAATGGAAAGGTTGGAAGATACTTAATGGGATTTCTTTGGGCTGCTGTGGTTTGTAGTTTTATTGTTGCTATTGCTACTTTTGGAGCTTGGGTTAAAGAAGCTTATTCCAGAGCTAAAGCTAGACGTGATACTGGTAATCATCATCAAGATTCTGTTTATACTAGTGAACCAAAAAAATCATTATCAAGTGTTCAACCAACAGAAAATCAAACCCTTACTCATAATCAACCAGCCCAATATGAAAACCCATATGATACTGCTGGTCCAACTACTACCGTTCCTCAAACTGAACCAACTCAGAAAAGTAGAGGTATCAATTTTTTGAAAATCAACAGAAATAAAAGAATTGACGAAGAAAGTGATGTTTAAATGTTAAAAATACAACCAAATAAAAAAAATGTTTCTAATTCTGGTTTTAGTGTCAAGATACCCTTTTTTTTTCTTAATCTCTAATATTTTCTATAAAAATTCTTACGTCGGATAATTTTTATCTATTCTTTTCGATTTTGTTTGCATTTGTGATAGTAAAGCAAATGTTGAACTTTTCTATTCTATTAATAAATAAACTTTGACCAAAAGAAGTTCCAAATGTAGTGTATCGAGAGGTTACAAAATATATTCTAGAAAAGTTGTTAGTGGACAATAAACATTTCGATTACTGACATATTTACAAAAGACAAAAGCAGATTTGTTCATCGTTAACCTAGATTGGACTATCTATTTACAGTTCAAATTTCATACCAAAAATAAATGTTTTCTCGTAAGTATACTTCGTTAACGTAGTTTGTTACCTCAAATTACTATTCGTCAAATTATATAATTGTTCCAATTTATCAAAAGTATCATCATTATCTAACTTACGTTTCTTATCATTGTCCTCATCACTGGTTTTATAATTTTCCAACTCTTCTTTTGAAACCTTTAACCCATTCACTAATAAATACTCAAAAAAATCGTCTTCTGTAATGCTTTCCATATTTTGATTTTTGAAATAATTTATAACTTGCTGATTTTCCTTATCGGATTCATAATCACTATCATCATTATATTCTTCATCTAAGTCAAGGTCTTTAGATAGCAATCCCTTGACTTTGTCAATCAATTCCTCTTCATCAATGATGTCCTGATCCAAAGCAGGGGTTTTTGGAGGAGCTAAATTGTTAAGATCAATGGGGCTAATGATTGAAGTAATAATTTTTTTTTCAATTAATGATCGCTGAAGTGGGTTAGAAGAAATAAAAGAATTGTAAGAGTCAATATCATTATTAACAGGTGTGTATTCAAAAGATTTGGGGAAATTGTCATTGATTAAACCTCCCACATATTCTATAAATAACTTCTTTGACTTCAATTTTGAATGATTATACTCAAGTAATTTATAATAATAAACGGGTAAACTAATTTTCAAATTTACCTTTTCTTCAATAATAGATATTTTCTCTTCAGTTTCATGATATAGTTTGGAATAATCAAAACTCTCTAGTCCTTTTAATATTGCTTGAATTGCCAAACAACTGATGTTTGTTTGCTGGTTTTCAATAATCCAACTTGCTAATTTCTCAGAAACTATAATTTCAAAACAAACTATTTCTTGTAAACATCCTTCTATTATATTTTCCAATCTAGTATCAATTTTTTCTGAGACTTCTTTCAACAGATTATTATCAATTAAATAGTTTTTCTTATTGAGAATTTCCAACGCCTCATCATCTTTCAAACTCGTTGCATCTCGAGGATCTTTTGGAGGAATTAACACTAATTGGTTTTTATCATTATACCAAAGACGACCATGAGCGTTTTCTGGATCACACCAATCTGGAATTAGTTCAGGGGCTTCACTTAATAAGAATTCTCCAAATTCTTCTTCATAAAATCGAAAATAAACATTATCGTTTCTTGACAGAATAAAAGTCTTTATTAGATTTATTAGTAGCCATTCATCATTTAGAAGATCAGAGTTGTAATGTAAGGACCCAGTAATAAAATATTCATTGACCTGTGTGAGATTAGGAACTAATCCACTGCTCCAGGGATAATAATTTATCCAAGGTTTAAAATATTGTAATAAATCGGGATAAAGTTCGGGGGAAAATTTAGGAAAACAGTAAATTTCACATATCAAAATAGTCACAGAAAAAGAATCGTTGATTCTTCCATCCAATGACATTTCATTAACAACAAAGGATACCAAGTTTCCAACAATTTTTAATTGAAGAAAAAAATAATTTGTAAACAAACACTCACGTGCCTAAACTCATCACCGAATTTCTGCGTTTATAAAACCTCCAAATAGTGTCAAAACTCGCCACCAATTGAGTGTTAACAGACCAATGTACTTTGATAAGCCTTTCCAGCAGCGAGTTTGGGACCAGAAGCTTCAATTGATCATAAATCTATCACCCAAAGATCATGATAAAAATTTAGTTCCCAAATTATATCTAAAAGTTAATCGAAATGGATATCTACCGTTTTATTTTGATCAAATTACAGAATTTTTTCAATATTATCATGATCCTATTCATTATCGAGATCTTTGGTTTGAATTTGAAAACAAGGCCGTGAAATGGAATTACCCAGTTGGATTATTATTTGATTATTATAATCACCATAACTTGAGAGATAGTAATTGGGAATTAATTCTTCATGTTAAAGATTATCCCAATAATTTGATCCCTATTAATGAAAAATCTGTGGAATTGTACTGGTTGAATCAAATCAAAGAAAGTTGCTTTATACAAAATAACCTGAACTTTAAAAAAATTATGAAATTATCAATCAAGGATTCAAAAAGTTTTTTGAAAGAAAGTAAATCATTGAACTTAACTAAATTTGATGAGTTTTTTTTTCAAAAATTGAATTTAATCGAAGACATTATTAGAATTCCTTTAAAAATTTATTTGAATAACAACAATAATAATGATTTTATGATTATGGTTCAAGAACCAATTGAGCCATTTAATAACAATAAATCAATCACCATTGATGAAACCTTGGAAAAATGCTTATCAGAACTAACAGTTCCCAAAGAACTTGATTTGACAGTACTAATACATGGGATTAAGATTCCAAAAGATGCAAAGTTATTAGAAGTTTATAAGTATTTTATAAGTGTTGATGGGTTTCTACATATGATGATTGATCTTAATTAAACTAATAGACTTTATCCACTGACCTATCATGTAAACGCTTTATGAATAAATTGACTGTGAATACTGGAAGTGTGCTGCTACTATTATTGATATTTCTTGTTCAAAAATAAATGTTAATACTCAAAATCAGTTTGATCATATTACAAATCATATTTTTTGAAATTCAAACGGCCGTGCATTTTTGGTTTGATAAAGAACAAATAAATCCATTTGTCCAAAAAACTCACAATCAATAATTTGATCTCAAGAGGGAATTTCGGAGCTAGTTCTTTAATAACTTGATCTGAAGACATTGACTTTTAAATGAAGTTTGAGTAAGGTAATGAGAAAAGGTGAATTAATGATCAATTTTTCTTGATTTGCTACTTTTAACAGATATTGAGCTCCTATGACTTTGACATTAACACCAACAAAAATTTCGAATTCTCCAATTTCTAACTGATATGCAGGATCAACCAGCTAGGGAGTTTCCAGTTTGGCCATTTCTGAATCACTTTCCAATGTCAATAGACTCAAGAAATAATGTCTCTGCTTATTGAGAGTTTCTGAAAATTGCTTCACGATGTAAGTTCATTGATAATAACCTCGTACGCTTATTCAAAAGCTTCGTTTTTGACTACAATTAATTGTAGAAAATACGACTACAGAAAGTGACTTTTATATTGGTGATATGCTATGAGCAGCCATTAATGTTCTACAGTTAAAGTTATTTCGTTTTGTAATCAATGCTGTTTCTTAATAATGCCTCATCAATCCTACTGACCATGGTTTGTTGAATATTATGATCCCAAATCAATTTATTATGCATTTCTTCATTGTAACTTTTTTGAGCCACTTTTTCAACAACTTTTTTTAAATTCTCACACTCCTCTTCAAGATACTTTTGTTCCTCGTCTGTTATTTTTTTTTCAGAAATATAATTAAGAATATTGTAATTAAATACTGCCTTTTCTTCCTCCCAAGTTTCCCAGTATGCTTCTTCAGTTTTTTCTCCAAATCTCAAAACTGCTTCAAAATCTGCCTGTGATTGATCCGAAGCATAATTTTCTTCAGAAGAATCAAAGAAATACGAATTGGGGACTGAAATCTTTTCTTCATATACCTCATTAAAGTATTGCATAGGAACATAAAAACTACCCATTTCATCAAAGGGTACAGGAACCATAAGTACTGGTGATCCAGCGTCGGGATCTTCCTCATCTGGCACGGTGAAAGTGGTGCTAAATGATGATGCCATCTCTTCATATAAAATTTTGTGGGGCTTGAGATTTGTATCACTACTTATAATAACTTCATTATCATTGAGAGCTAACTCATCATCACTAAAAAATTCATCAGTAAGTATATCAGAAATTTTAGACATATTACAAAAATAATCTTTTTGACATGATTTATAAGATTCAATAACATTTTCTGGTATGTTTGCAAAAACTGTTCTGACGGCATTTGGTATCTCAAAAGCTTCATTATTCATATATCGTGTCATAAAATGATGAACTGCTTGTTCTTCCTGTTCAGTTAGTTGGGTACCTTCTAATTCCTTAGGTAGTTTCATTGATTAATTGCGTTAGATGGTCATTTTGGGAAAAACAATTCTGAAGGGTTCTGTGATTTTATAAACAATAAAAGTTTTGAAAATATACTGGAAAATTTTGTCAATTTACGAAATTTTCGTTTCCAGTGTTTCGCAATTATATGAGATGCTCATACTTCCATTAGTCTCCTGGTAACCCGTGACTTGCTTACCTTGTTTTTCTTGAGAAGATTTCCAGATCTTTTAAATTCTCATGTTGAAAATTTGGCGTTGTGACTATGCAGCAAAATGTTTTTTTTCGCAATTTTTTTCCATCAAATGTTGACTAAATTCAAATTGACTCAATTTTCAAACTTCATTTAAATGCCCACCCTTGAAGCCATCAGATTCGACCCACTGACGGTCTCCTTACAAGTCCTTGACCAGATCTTGATACCTTTCCAGGAGAAATACTTGACTATTAATTCTATTGCCGATGGTTATGGAGTGATCAAGGCAATGCAAGTTCGAGGAGCTCCAGCCATTGCTATTGTGGGGATGTTATCAATAGTGGTTGAACTTTATCATATCACAAAAACACAAGCTTTAAATCAATGGTTTTATGATTTGCATAATTTGGATAATTTCAAAACCACTATATTGGCAAGAATTGATTATTTGGTTTCTTCTAGACCAACCGCTGTTAATTTAAGTAATGCTGCTACTGAAGTGATTGAATTGATCAAAATTGGGAAATCTCCATTAGATATTTATGAAAGGGTTTCTCAGTTTTCCATCAAATTATTTAAAGATGATGTTCTTAATAATAGAATCATTGGTCAACATGGAGCTGAATATATTTTAAATCATTTGAAATCTCAAAACTTCGCTGGTCCGTTTAGTGTTTTAACAATTTGTAACACTGGATCCCTTGCTACTGCTGGTCATGGAACGGCTCTTGGGGTGGTCCGTAGTCTTTGGGAACTCTCAAAAGCCAATAGTGATAATATCAAAAATGAAAAAAAAATCAAAATTGATTCTAATGAATATAATGAAGCTTGGTTGGAACAAGTTTTCCCCTTAGAGACCCGTCCATATAACCAAGGATCAAGATTGACTGCTTTTGAATTGGTTTATGAAAAAATCCCTAGTACTTTAATCACTGATAATATGATTAGTTTCTTATTAGATTCCATTGCCAATAAAAGAATTTCTCAACCTCCAGTTAAAGCAATTGTGGTTGGAGCTGATAGAATTGCTGCCAATGGGGATACTGCCAATAAAATCGGGACATTACAATTAGCAACCATTGCCAAATCGTTTGGAGGAATTTTGTTTTTAGTAGTGGCCCCCACTACTACCATCGACAAAAAGTGTCCCCATGGTAGAGAAATCATTGTTGAAGAAAGACCTGCTAATGAGTTAAGAATGGTTAAAGGAGGAATCAAAATCAATGATAATGAATACCAAATTGCTAATGTTCAAATTGCTCCATCAGAAATCCCTGTTTGGAATCCTAGCTTTGATGTAACGGGTCATGAATTAATCGATGGAATTGTAACTGAAAACGGGGTTTTGGAGAAACAAAATGGGAAGTTTGCTATTTAATAATTTAATTCAAAAGTTTATTAATAGAATGTGTGTTTAATTTTATCATTGTAATCGGATAGTAAAAGAAGATTGGTCTTAATTTCCAGCTTACACAATAAACTGACAGGTAAACATAACGTATAATACAACATAACACAATTTTAAAATCCCGAAACTGTTTTTTTCGAATTTTTAGGTCTTAATTTGAGTTTTTTCTTCTTGATTTTTCCTTTAACTTTTTTCTTGGTCTTAATTACCTCTTTATTAATAACATTTTGGGTACTGACCCGTTCAGGAATATTTGGTTCTGGTGTAACTCTATTTTCTTCTATTACATCTTCATTCATATCTTCTTCTATTGTATTTTCAGTAGCATGGGATTCCATTGTAGTTTCATTCTCAAAGTTTTTCAATTCCATGTATTCTTTGAAAGTTTCTGAATAATTGATTGATTTTTGTAAAGTATCTATTTTCAATGGGAAAAAGTTCTCAGTTGTCAAATGATTTGCTTTGTAATAACGATTATTTTTTATAAAAGATTGATATTTTTTGAGCTCTTGTTTTTCGTGTTCTTCATCAATATTCCCACTGTTGATAAACTCTTTAATCCATTCTTCAATAACGATTCCCATGGCTATTAGACCAGTTTCATCAATGAATCGATAATTTTGCTTTTCCTTGTTTTTGAAATATTTACAAGAAATGTAATAATGTAATACTTTTAGCAATTCCAGAGAAGGTAGCTTTGTCACGGTGGATTCATCAGGAATAGCAATCTCAAATTTTTTGTCAGGATGGCCTTGAAATTGAAGGATTTCATCAGGACTAAGGATCTCATCACTGTGTCTTTTGGTCATCAAGCCAGCAGAAGCATCGTAGACGTTAGCAAAGTAACCACGGGGCGTGGCCCTGTTGGTATTGGAGACTTTGGAACGGCCCATTTTTGCTGGGGCTAGTTTTGGGTGTTTTAGTGATGTATTGTTTGTAGAGTGTTGATGTTTTTTTTTCAGACGCCAAAATTTTTCATTTTGTGTTAACAAATCAATAACAACGACAAAAATAATGGACATCAATAACATCTTGAGCGAGTTGGAACGGAATGTCCGCTCCAGTAGTAATTTTACTTCTTCAACCAACGGCCAGGAACTTTTCACAGAACTCATTCAAACCTGGATTAATGAACGTTGCAGTCCTGAGTTATTAAATTATAAAGAGGAATTGATTACCACCATCTTGAACGATTTGAAAAATTCCATTGAAATCATTGAAATCAATAGTATTGAATTGGAAAAAAACGATGAGGATATCAAATTGAAACTCTTGATAATTGAAAACGAATTAGAGAGAGTCAATTTCGTCATTCGATCATATTTAAGATGTCGATTATACAAGATTGATAAGTATTCTCAGTTCATAAACGATGATATTAACGAGTATTCCAAATTAAATAAGTCAGAAGTCACTTATATGAATGAACATTTAAAGATTCTTGAGAAATTATACAATAAGAATTTTCTAAGTGAATTACCAGAACATTTACAAAATCTAAAGGATAATTCTGGAGGGATTTCTATGATCACCAAGCCCAACTTGAACAAATTTGTCTTTGTGAAAGTCACAAAAGATAATGCCGAACCAATCAGATTCAATGATCATGAAATTGTCTTGGAGAAAGATGATATTCATACCATTCAGTATAAGTATATTAAAAGACACATCGATGATGGAGAAGTGATATTGATCTAATCAGTGATTGGAGGATTATGGATTGTATTATAGTATATCTGAAGGGTATGACTACCTCAAGATTTAATATTCTTAATTCATCAACGATGAAGTTAAAAAAGTTTTAAGTTAGACAAAGTAGGATTCACTGATTGAAAGTCGAGCAGAATCAATCTGATTTGTTGACAAAGAGATCTAACTATCAATATTATAAATTGGAAGGAGAACTATTACTCCAGAACCATGTATTTATAAAATTGATCACCACTACAAATTGGAACTATGAATTTTAGAATGAGAATCGATGGGAACTGTGAATTGCACCTTGATATATATTTGGTCATGATGAATTTCATTAGAGAAAACCTCTCATACTAGTCGTCAAATGGAACAAGAAAGACTTGTTATTCATCAAAAAATAATAGAATTAAATAAATATGTCAATAAAAAGAGTATAAACTTTCTAATTTTTAGTTTTTCTTCTCTTTTTTTGTAGGACTGTAAAGTATACTCTTTCAGTAACTTGAGATCCATTATTACCAATATTAACTTTTCGAAACAACTTCAATTATCAATCTATTGCAAAGTTTCCAAGCTGAAAACGGGGGTGCAAGGGAACAAGCGGGGTGTGGACGTGGCGACGTGAAAAACAAATTGAAACCAAACTACAAGATCCCAAAAAAGTAGCCATTTTAATCAACTTAGCATTATGGAAACCGATTGGAGAAGAATTGATATTGATAAGTTGGAACCTGGGGCTTATATCACCAAAGAAGAACTCATTCCGCAAACTCCCGGTGTCCCAACTGCCACTAAAGAAGATGTGCTTTTAATTCATCAACAAATCAAATCATTGTTATCAAAAGGAGAGTTCCAAGATGCTTTATCATATGGTTTGAATCCTCCTAATTTTGGCTATACAGAGTCCGATGAAGAAATTAAATTAATTCATTGTCAAACAATTTTTGAAGTTTTAAAAGTGATTAAAATTCCTCAAATTTCAAAAGTTCTTGAAGAATTATCTATTGAAGAAATCGACAATTTGATCAAATATCTCTATAAGTTAATGTCGGTTCCTTTTGGACAACAAGGAAGTGGGACTGTTTTGGCTTGGTTTAACAAGGTAGTGGAAATTAATGGGAACGGACCAATCATTAGATACTTAAGTGATAGAAAAACCGTTTGATTTTATTTTCTATTATGAATATATGAGATTGTATTAGTTTGTCATATTGTAGCTCTTAAATCATTTTAACAATTAATTTTACTTAATTCTTAAGAAGTTTGAATGATACTCATTAAAATCAATCAATTAAGAAAGATGATGTTCATGGTGTCAAATTTATTATCGTTCACACCCTGAGCTTTCAAATTGCTCAATCAACTGAGATCATTAGTAAAATTCCAGTGTAAGCTCGACACCTTCGATTTTTCAAATTGACCAATTTTTTGTTTTTGTATTATTTTGTCTTTTCGAGCATTTATTGTTGAATTACAAAGAAAACACACTTATATGTGTACTAATTTGCCCGTTTTCTGCCGAAAAAGATTTGAATAATATAACTTTTGAAGATTGAATTAGCAAAAATATTTACGAACTTCCAGAATCACCATTTTTTCAAAATACTCTCAAAGAACTCTTGTGTGTTTGATAAACTATGATCCAATTCAATTTCGATACTCAATGACTTTTTTCCAATAATGTGGTTTTACCTGTTGTTTTGTTAAATTTCTTAATCTTCACTAATTAATTATAGTAGACTAAGAATCAGTTAAGCCGTTCAAATTTGAAATTTTTTCGATAGCAGAATAGTGTTCATGATACCAGTTTCCAAGACCAGATGACTTAGTTGAGGTAACATATGCAGTAATTGATTGTATTCCATCTCTTTCAAAATTAAACTTACCAAAAACCAGAAAAACTTTGAGAATAGTGTAAGTTTCTCAACTGTCAAAACATTTTTGACGTCATCATGTCAAAGTCACAGGATCATATCATCTGTCAAAATTTGCATATTGAACTATATGAGACACCAAACTTCGCTCTGATTAAATTCTGAATAGATCATTGATTATTGTTGTAATGTTCATTCAATCTTTGTGAGTTGTAAATGATGTGAGTACGAGGAAAATTTTAAAGGAGGAAAATGGTTTCAAAAAGTTCAAGGCTTATGTTTTAAAAATTCGAAGTTTGATGATTATATTGAGTACTGTCCTATGCAATTAGAAAATTTGACTACTTTTGTAATCTCAAGTCATTAATGATTTTTTGATTTTGAATAATTTCCAAAACATTCCCATTTTGTGGTGTTTAAAAGGTAATATTAATTCTAGAAATATTATCATTCAAAATACTATACATTTAACAAATTTGGGGGTTTTTTTAAAATCTGATTTTGAAGCATTTCGTTTATCGAGGAATTTGAGTTTCAAAATTTGAATTATTCATCAACCATTACTTTGCAACACGCAGGAAATGATTTTAAGGCAACCCTCAATCATTTACCCAGATTTTAAAACCTCAAAATATCTTAAAATATGATTGAGCACATTAGTTGTTTGGATAAATCAAAAAGCCTGAAATATTTAAGTCTAAATGGTAATGACATTTCTTAGATTGAAAGATAATGAACTATTTGGTTTTGAGATTAACTAGTAAGTGTCTTGCTGATTATTTATCTCCCTAAAATTTACTGATAGGATTGATTTGACTTATCAACTTCTATACGTTTTGAATGGAGGAATAGTTGTATTAACATCAAACATTTTTGAAAAAGACTCAAATTCATTCGGATAATATGAAAGGTTAATATACCAAAGATTTGAGTCAATTTTAACACTTTATGATCATGGAATCTGGATCAGAATCATTATTTAACAGTTCAAATAAAAAAAACATCCAGAAAAGTTCGCTTATTGTTTTCAAAAACTTTCAGTGGAAACGAAGAGTACAAAAATAAGATTGTACTGAATTTTTAAACAAACTCAAAGAGCATCGAAAGACCACGAGCCATCATTTTTCTGACAAAAAAACAGACGGTACATGAGCTTTGCAAACAGTTTTGGGAGTTTTGCATGTGTAGTATGGGTGTTCATCATAAACTTACAATAAGCAGTAAACTACTAACAGTTAATATCAGTACATGATTTTTCAATCACTTTTTATACTGATTTACAATAACGAAATTCCAATTTTTATTAATTAAAATCAATTTTCAATTGATTGATTATCAACCAATCTTAATAAATTTCTTAACAACATCATAATTGTAACTTTCCCGACAGATGGCACATATAAAGCAGCCTTTTCTTTGACTTCCTCTTTGTTGAAATTTTTCTCACTACTAAAATTTATAACCACCGCTCCACTTCTGATATATTCAATTGGAAACTTGTAACTTTTTGATGGTACTCCAGTTATTATAACATCAGCATGTTCACAAACTTCTTTTAAAGTTAAATCTGTATCAATACTTTGATGTCTTGATAATTTAATTCCTTCACCTCTAGTAAAAATTTGAATATTATTAATATCAACAGAGTAAACAGTTGCTCCATCATTTGCCAATAGAGCAGCAAGTGGTCTACCAACAACTTCAGATCTATTAACAATAACAATTTTTTTACCATATAATCTATTACCATAATTCAATAAAGGATTATAAATTTTTAGATATTCCAAAATTTTTACCATCGCTAACGGAGTACAAGGTAAAATTGATTTGATTTGATTTTTTTCATCTAAATATCTAATATTGTGATACATATTTTGAATATATTTATGATTTAAACCTTCAACATCTTTTTTTAAATCAACAACTTGTTGTAAATATTGATCTTGACCATCACCAAAGACTGGAAAATAGATCATAATACCATTAACTTTTTTATCATTATTTGCTTCAATGATTGCTTCTTCTAAATTTTCTTTTGGAACTTTTCTTAATTCATAATTGAAACCTAATTCTTCACAAGTTTTATTTGTCCATTTAGCATACATTTCTGCAGCTGGATCATTATTACTTAAGAATCCAACTAATTTTGGTTGAAAACTTAAATTTGAAATTTTAAACAAAATTTCTTCAGTATATAATTTTGCAATAGAACTAGCAAGAATAGTACGACCAGACATTATGATTTTATTTTGGAGAACTTCTTTTGAAGTATCTAAAGAAACTCAAAAAAGGAGTGTTCAACTTTCAAAATTTTCTTTTTTTTTTTACTTGTAAAAGTTGAGTCAATTTTTGGAGGTCATGTGAATGTTTTTTTTGAGTATGAACTTGGTTAATTTTGTTTCTTGACGAAAGTGTGAGGTTCTTGAGCATATAAATTTTGAGAAGGTCTTAATAGTCTTTTATTAAACTTTTCATTCTTTCAAATTAATTATTATCAACTTGTTTGCTTATATATTTACTAATTAGTGGTCACATGATATATCACGGTACATTTTTCATTCCTATCAAAGTGAGGACTAATAAGTAAATAAAAGAAATAACTATCAACTGATATT
>JBAKFZ010000215.1:0-22165 GCA_037355385.1 Saccharomycopsis sp. FM-2023a
TATTATTGTTAGTATTATTACTGACATTACTGACATTATAATTATTATTATTATTTTCAATATTATTTTCAGTTCGCTGTTTTGAGGTTGTGGATGTTGTTGATGACTCTGTAACTAAATGAACTTGAGATTTTAGAGAATAATATATTGAACCTTTTTCAAACTTGATACTTGAGTGAATGTTTTTTCTAGGTAGTTTAATGGAAAATGGAAAACAATGGTCACCTTTTGATAACCCTGATGGATTATCACTAGTTGAATCATTTGTACCATAAAGACTTATTGAAACTGAGAATAGTCTTGCTTTTTTATTAGTTAAAGTATTAGTTCCTGAATTTATTTTAATGGTTCCATTGATCGATAATGATAATAGAATATTGATTAAAGGTTTTTTAACAATTAATATTACAGATCCCGTTATATAATCTCCCGGATGGTAAATTTGATGAGGATTATCTAGAACAATATAAAAATCTTCAATGGAATTCAAGTTTTGAAGAAGAAGATTCTTTGAAAAACTTGATAAAACAGCTGGACGATTAGGAAGTAGCTTCCTCGTTGTCAGATGGGTTTTCATTCTTGTATTGGGGGTGTTTCACAATAATAAAATAACTTGGAACAATTGAAAATATTGGACAAAAGGGAGATCTTAATGATTCAAAAACACTTTTTGTCTATTAATTAAATTAACTGTGTAGAATAATAAGACCCAGCCAAAGAGACCAAGAACCAAGATCGGGATTTTACCGAATAAAGAACAAGTACTGGATGGTAGATCTGGAGACCCAAAGTCCCGAAGCAGAAAGGGTGCTAGAACGGGGGGAAGAAGTGGTCAATTGTGAGCTAGGGAAGGACCAACCAAGGGGCCTTGGACAAGATTGGAAGTAGTAATTTATTGGTAGTGAACAAGACATCTCTTGGCCAACAAAAGTAAAAAAACAATCCAAAAAAACGCCACTTTATCCAGCCACACATGCTAAGCCATAGAATATCACATGACCACACCTGGACATCTCTGAACTCCACCAGCCCCACCCCCGTACACCCATACCTACAACAACTAACGACTAACAATATTAAACCTTTAATTATTTTATATTACACTGCCATTCCCGCCCACCGCTCCACCACATGGGCCAAAGGAGTAATGGCAGCCATGATCACCATGATTGCCCCGAAAATGGAGAACGACAATGAACTAATAGCAGCAGCTCGAGGGTTATTGATTAATAAATGAGCAGTAGATATTGCTCCACAATTCAAACCTAAAGTCATCCCTGTTGTAATATAATCATCTTCTTTGATTCTTAAAAACTTGAGCATATAATCACCACACAAAACCCCTAAAATTCCCGATAAAATCGTACTAACTGACATTAACGGAATACTCCCATGTAAAGAATTAATTAACGGAGTTCCCAAAGCCAAAGTCACCGATCTTCCCACAAATCCTAGGGCCATATTAGGAGAAAGAGAAAGAGCTTTACCCAAGGGTGGATAAATGAAAAATGATGCGGCTGAACAAACTAAAATTGGGGGCACAAAGACTAAATAATGTTTCTTCAAATCTTGTCTATAATGAAACATGGGTAATGACAAAGAAACAATACTAATATCCATCATTGCTGATAAAACATTCCCAGCTCCTGGCCATTTAGTAGTAACTGAAGTGGTAAATAAATATAAATAACTTCTGCCCGTTTTATAATCTCTAATAGTTTCAAGAAAATTGGCTCTTTTCATCAACGAAAAAATATAAATAAATAATAACATAAAGGGGAAAGAAACCAAAATTGGATGTAAAAACTTTTTCCATTTAGTTGGACTCAATAAAGCAATTTTAAAAAATAAAACACAAATTCCTAAATGTAAAGGTAATGAATAACTACAAGCAAAATAAACTGGCAATCCCACTATAAATATGATCAAATAAATTGCCCAATCAAAGTAATTGATGATAAATTGAGAAATTGTTTTTGATCTTTCTGGCAATTTTGCAATATATTGATTCAACCTTTCTCTTTTGAATTCTTCTTGTTTTGCTTGCTGTTCTATAATTGACATACGAAGTTGTTCAGGAGGATCATCATTATGACGATTTAAAACTGATTTAGGAACTTCTAATGACGTTCTTGATTCATGATTTGAGTCACTAAAAACATTTTTATTTTTGTTATGTTCTTCATCAATATTCTCAGAATCATCATGAATAATAGAACTAACAATTTCCAAACTTGATCCACGAAGTCTACTAGATAATTCAATATTATCATCATTATCATCAAACCCATCAGAATTGGTCTCTGTTATACTTTCTGCATGTTCTACACTTGATCTTCTTGTTTGATTCAATAACCATTGTAAACTTTTAATCAAATAAGCCATGGAAGCAAACATTGTAATATATCCAATAACAAAAACTGCCGCAATGATGAATGCTTCTTTAACACTGATTCTATCAGCTAATGGTAAAGTGACGAAAGCTGGGATGAAAAACAAATTAATCCATTTCAAAGCAAAATTGGCAGGAATTTCAATGATTTTAACGATAGGGCCAGTGAAAGATTTACCAAAAATCAGATGAGAAATCAATAAAAACACATAAAGAATTAACATTAAAGCCACTGAAGCAGGGAAAGCAATATTGATTTGTTCAATCACCTTGTTGGTGGCGAATAAAACACAAAGAACTAATAGACAACCAATGGGTAAGACAATATAGTTGTGGAAAAGTATTTTGTAGTTGATTTTGAAACTCAAGATGATTCCATCTTTCAAGTCGATCAACAAGCTTCGAGGCTTATCTTTACTTTTTGATTTGTGTCGAGAGAAGCTAGAAGTGATAGGAGCAGCAGATGACTCGTGGATTTGGTCGCCAACACTGGCCTCAGGAGCATCGACAGTGGAGGTTGAAGACATGGTGTGGAAAATGGCCCATTTCCATGAAAAGCTGAATTTCTAAAAATTTCCCCAGAAAAAACAGTTTTTTCTGTAAGATTTGATGGAGTGTGACTCCGGGCGCCTCGATGGAGATAAGAAAAATCCGAGATTTGAATTCAAGTCAAATCAATAAGTTCCACCGATTCAGCTAATTGCAGCTTCTTGGATTGTTTTCTGGCTGGTTTTTTTTTTTCTTCTTCTTCGCTAAGAATCACAAACTCTTCCTTTTTCCTTTTTTTCTCTACCCCAGTAGGCTCTTTTTTGATCACAAATTCTGCTTTATCATCAGATTTATTCTTAATTTCTTCAATAACCATAATGTCCAAATCTTCGTCCTTTGGAGCATAATCTTCCAACCCAACTCGTTCTTCCGCACACCATTTCATATCTTTAGCTCTTTGCTCGGCCGCATAAGCAATCAATTCTTTCAAAGATTTCTTTGGTTTGGGTTTCTTCTCATCATTCAAAGTCCCCAATTTTCGTGATTCTGATTTATAAGTTTTAACTGGTTTTAATCTATTAATTCTTGCTTGTTGAATACTCGAAGATGTTTTGAAATTACCACTTGTTCCCAACATTTGCGAAACCGAAAAATATCCAGTAGTTTCAAAAGCTGAACTGATTTGAATTTGATTATATCGATCTTTATAAACATCCAATCGATCATAGAAAGTTTTATTATGAGGTCCAAAATCATTATGAACTAATTCATGTAAAGTAGTTCCCAAAATTTCCGAATATGATAAAAATTGTGTTTCATTATATGACGATCGTAGTCTGATTAAAACTTTTTGACCTCTATTAACATTAAGACCTAATAAGCACTTATCCAGAGGGAAAAACTCACTTAAAAGTCCAACTTTTAAATTATTCTCTCTCATTAATGGGGCAACATCTGTGGCAACTTTATGAAGAATTTCTAATGCTCTTTCTTTATTTTCTTTCCTTTGTAAAGAAGCAATTTTATTGATTAATGGAGTAGGAGATTTCAAATTTGGACCATTGAAAGGTTTTGGTTTATATTTACCTCGAGCTTTTATTACCATTACTTTGGAAAAAGTTCAGTATTAATATATTTGAGCAAGTCTGTGTTCAAATTTGTTTATCAAAATTTGGAAAACTTCCGCACGTGATATTTGATGTCAAATAACTTTATCAATCAATTACTGTTTTGATCGAAGAAAGAACAAAAGTAGCCAGTTTATTATACATGTTTTGGATAAGAATCTATGAGTAGCAAATTTTAACAACTTTTGATAACTTTCATGTTTTCTCGAAACACTACATTAAATATTAACAATTGCCGGAGCATATTCATCATCTTCATCATAATCATAATAGTGGCTTCTTAATCTTGACAATAACTTAAAATTATCATCTTTTGCTTCTTCCTCTTCGTCTTCTTCGATCACTTCTCTCAATTCTGGTAAAGTATTGTCAAATTTGTTCACCAATAAGTTTTTTAATTTGTCTAAACTTTTTTCCAAATTCTTTTTGATGAAAATTTGATCATTAGAGATATTTTTTATTAATTGGCTCATTGTCTGTATGCCTTTGACAATAATTTTCATACTGATCATATTGGTACTGTCATCAATATTGTCATCAAGATTGAAATAATCTATTGGTAATAATTCCAATTGTCTTAGCAAAATTCCCAAAAACTTTAAAAAATCATTCAAGTGTCTCAATAAAAACTCATTACTGGACAAAAATATTTTTAACATTTTATTATATTGAATCGATGAGGGGAAATTTCCAAATATCAAAACCATCAAATAACTGAATTGGAACTCCCCAATAAAATCAAATATGGATCTGTAACCTTTAGAAGTCAATAAGACGTTTTCAAAATACCATGACTTATCAAAATAATCTTTTGTTTTCTCTTCATTACTGGCATTTGGTCTATAAGTTATTTTCAATTCTATGGGCACATAATTCAAAACTGATTCGTGATCGTCTATCAATGTAAAAAGTTTGTGATTGGTGCTTCGATTAGCACGATTGTATTCTCTTAATAATGTCTCATTATCTTCAATTGAACTCATCACAGTAGAAATTTTAAATGATGGATTATTGGTTTCAATCTTGGAGATTTTTGGAGGTTGGATAATTCGTCGTAATAACGGTTCTGTTATGTGATTACTTAGATAAGATTTCCAAACGTTGTAATCAGTTGATTCTTTCATAATGTTATTATAAGAGATCATAAATTGATAATGCTTTGAAACAAATTCCAAATCTTGCTCTTCAACATTAACAAGTTTTTCTAATTTAAGATCTTCTACTTGAGAACTATATTCAGCATTTATGATTCCTGGAGAAGCAAAGAAACAAATGCCTTGTTTGATACTATTAGAATTGGCGGAATAATGTAGAATATGGAATCCAGTGGGGATAGATTTGATGCCTTTGAATGCACTATTCAAATTAAAAAATTGAAAATCAACCCCGATCAACAGCTCAGAGTTCCCATTGAAAAAGCCTTGACATATTAGAGTCGTCAATGGAGGCAAGGAAGACATTTTATAAGTTCTTCTTTCGAGATCAATTGCAATTGAAGTAAAATTTGTGTCAAATTTTGAAAATCTTGAACGCAGCCCTGGCGATGAGCATTTTAGCAGCAAAATTTCCCACCCAAATTGAACCCAAATCGTCATTTGCCATCCTCAAGTTGACTCCAAAATGTTGGAAAAAGAATTGCTCATTGCTCAATTGGCCGTTCAAAGAGCGTCCATTGCCTCTAAACTTATTCTTAAAGATTATCATAAATTGTATGCTTCCAAGACCATCACCAAAGAAGATCATTCACCAGTGACAATTGCGGATTTTGCAGTTCAATCCATTATAATCTCTTCTATTACCCAATTTTTCCCTGATGATGTGTTTGTGGCCGAAGAAAGTCCTGATGATCTTGAATTTAGACCTGATTTGTTATCGTTGATATTAAATTATACCCAAAAATCCGATGAAGTATTTGCCAAATATGCTACTTATGGATACAAATTCAACCCAATTGATACTAATCAACAAATCTTAAGCAGTTTGGCTAGAGGAGGATTTGAAGGTGGTAAAGATAAAAGATTTTGGATTCTTGATCCAATTGATGGGACAAAAGGATTTTTAAGAAATGATCAATTTGCTCTTTGTTTATCACTTATGGTTGATAATAAAATCAAAGTTGGAGTTAATGGTTGTCCAAATATACCAATAGATATTAAATTATTAGTGGAAAAACACGATTTCAGTAAAGGAAAATTCAGTTTGAATGATTTGAATACAGAAAAAGAAATTAGTAGAGGATTATTGTTTTCTGCAAAAGAAAATGAAGGTAGTTATGTGCAAAAATTATTTAATGAAGACATTAAGACATTGAGAGATCAAGAACGTGTTCAAATGAACAATAATTTGTCCAATATCTCTAAGAGTGTTATTGTGGAAGGGGTTGAAGTTAAACATTCCAATCATGAAGGGCAATCCCAGATCAAGAATTTGTTGAACATTCCTGAATGGCAAACCCTTAATCTTGATTCTCAATGCAAATATAGTTTGTTGGCCTACGGAGTGGCTCATATGTACTTAAGATTGCCAGTCACTTTGGGTTACAAGGAGAAGATTTGGGATCATTCCTCAGGTTATTTGTTGGTTAAAGAGGCTGGAGGCATGGTGAGCGATATGTTTGGGAATGATTTGGATTTCACCAAGGGCAAATACCTCCAGTCAAAAGGGGTGATTGCAGGGAGTCGTCAATACCATGGCCAATTCATTAAAGCGGTGGAACAAGTGGTTAAATTGTAGTTTTTGTCAATAAATGAATATATAAATGTTGAGATTTTCCAGAATGTAAGTTGACAGCTGGGATGCCCTAGGGGTGGGGCACCCCTGCTCATCTGCCCCGTGGAAGCGGTTCACAAATTTCCTTCAGAAAAGATAACCGAAGAAACCTCAGAAACTGGCCTCTTATCTAATAATAACCCAACCAACCCAACCATTCTACTGCTAGTGTGGTGCTATTTCGTCTCGGAACAATCGTAATCGCCTCACCATGTTCCACACTCCCCCCACCAACCCAGACCGGTGTAGTCTTGTGACGACTGCCACGTTGGAATCATATGGTAATCAAGCTCACGACGAACACGAACCAGAGTCTGTTAACCCTCCCAAAGACTCTTCTGGAAGCCCGATTTCTGTAACCTCAATGGACAGCGGGAAAACCTTGGACAATCATAAGTCTGGTACTAATGAAACTTTGGGTTTGATGAGTGATTCATCGAATGAAGGAAGTCTTTTACAAAAAAATGATCAAAAGGATGATACCTCAAAGACAATAACGCAATCGTCAGAAGTCCATGATAATAAACACATCAACATGGAGTATGTTCGTGACTTACAATTAGTCCAGTTACCAAAGAAATTAGATGATAGTATTACTGAATTTTTAAATGATTTACAAGCCCCAAAATACTCTCAGCCATTGACTACTGATCAAGTATCTGAGTTATTTCAACAATTTTATGCTAGATTTGATCAATCAGCGTTGGAATATTTGAAAAAAAAAGAAGATGATGAAATTGTGATTGAAAAAATTCATAACGATTATATGGAAAAGATGGAAAGTAAATTATGTGGTAATAAAATCATTTTCCCTAAAATTTTTCAAAATGATGTTGACGATTTGAAAATTCAAATCAATATTTATGAGAAAACATATGTTTTAAGAAATGTTATCAAGTTGAAATTAGAAAAGTTGGATATGGAATTGAAAGATTTTGAAAATCTAACTGAAGAAGTTTTTAAAAAAGAATTAAACTCAGTGGAAAAATTATTCAATAGAGCTAATTATTTAACCAGCCCATTAGAAAAATTGGTTACATTTTCTAAATCATTTGATGAATTAATGAAAATAATCTCTAAATATAAAAAAGGTTATATTAGTGCAGATGTTGCTTTTCCAATTTTTATCTTTACAATGGTTCATAAACATGTTGAAAATTTATTTTTGAATTTTAAATTCATTAAAAGGTTTAAATATGAAAAATTTTGGACTAATGAATTAAATGGACAATATTCATATTTTATGACAAATATTGAAGCTTTATTAACATTTATTACTCGAATTGCTTATAAAAAAGATTTGAATTTAACAGATGAAGGACTATTTAATTGTTTTGAAAGATACAAACAAGAAAATTTGAATTGTAATAATAATGAAGGTTTTAAAGAATTAAAAATTTTGAATGAAACTACTAATTCTGAATTGAATCAAAAATCAAAAAAGTTCCAAGAAAAGAAAAAGTTATTAGACAAGTTAAATGAATTTAATAATAATGAAGATGAAAATATAACTTTATTTGATGGATTAAAATTTGAAGATTTAAAAAAAATATTATCACCTTGTGAAATTTCTTTATTTAATTATCAGACCACTTTACCATTACCAAAAAATGTTCCATTGACGAGTAGTAGTAATAGAGTTAGAAAGAAATCCAACTCTATCACCTTTATCAAAAATACTTTACATGAATCAATCAATCATTATCATAATAATTTAAGTCCAACTTCATCTAATTCATCTAACAGTATTCATAATTATAAATTAATTGATGAAAATACTGGTAAACCAATGACATTACTGGATGCTGCCCAAATTTCCGGTGGTTTAGTTTTAAATGTTGCTGATCAAGGAATCAAAAATTTATCATCGGTTTTTGATTCATCTTTGAAATTTATTGGTAATAGAATATCTCTGAATAGTATTCCCACCATCAATACTACTAATGTTAATTCTGACAGAATTTCTAATAGTGCAAATTCCAATACTTTAGGAAGCTTTTTAACAAGTAATAATAATGGTAATAGAAGTAGATCTAATTCAGGAAATAGTTTCATAGCTAATACTAGAAATCGATCCAATTCAACTTTGAATAGTATATTTAATGGGAATAATAATAATAATAATAATAAGATTTTGGAAGAAGAAAAAAACATTCACAAACCACTTGATATTAGAGAATTAGATGTTACTAATGTACCCCAACAACAACATCCATTAAATAAGTTTATGAAATGGAGATCTGGTTCAACATCAAATATTAACTCACCAAGCGCTTCAAATTTATCATTTAATATTACTAATGAATCACAAAAAGCATCACCAACAGTATTACAAAGTAATTCAATAACTCCTCCATTGACTCAAAATCCATTTGTTGAAAATCATAAAAATTTCAAAAAAATCAATAAAGATTTTGATGAATTAAATATCGGAGAATTACGACAATTATATCAAGATTACAATAATTTGGTTGGATATATCAATAATGAACATTAAGAACTACTGGTTAGTTTTGATCATATAATAATTTTGAATTTTCTTTAAACACAATATAAAAAAAAAGCTCCTTCATTGATTTTTCTTACTTAATTTAGAGAATGCCTTGTAATTTGAAACTTTAAGAAGCCTTTAAAATATTCTTAACTCAAAACACGCATTTGCTTTAAGAACAACGCAAGTATTGTAATTAAGAAAAGTTTTCTTAATAAGTACTGGGACAATTTGTTAATCCTGAAATTGAATTGTTTATTAATACAACTTGCTTTAATGTTAAATTACTTAAATATTTCTGTAATAAACTGTGAAAAGCGCGTGATTAACGCGTTATAAATTGTGAAAAAGATTTACCCTGAATACAACTTGTGAATCTCCAAACTTACCCGGACATTAAGATAAAATCGCAAAAACGCAATTAATTCTGACTTAAGTTGTGCCAAAGTGAACAATAACAATAAATTCAAGTTAAGACATGCGCTAATTTGAAATTAATTAAAATAAAATAAAATAAAAGTGAAAACATCCTCAATTCTCACACGGCCTAAATTTATAAATATAAATTCAGAAATATCCTCCTGCTCCCTCTCTTTCTTTTTTATATAAATACGAATACAAATACAAAATTTCCTTTCCTCTTCTTTATTCCTTTTCACCATAATACCCCTTAATCCACCATGTCCACTGATTTATCCTGGAGATTGCAAAAATTGAAAGAACGTCAAGAAAAGTTACAACAACAACAACAATTATCTAAACTCGATACCAATTCTTCTTCTTCCAGTACTAATACCACTTCTAATGATGCTTACAAAAGAAATAGTAGCACTTCCATAAGTTACTCCCCTACTTCTTCTTTCAACAACAACAGTGAAGAAATTGTGGAAACTTACACCAATCCAAACCCAGTTTGCAAATTCAGTCCCCTCTATAATACTAACAATTCTAATTCTCCTTCATTTGTGAGACGTCATAGTGATTTTTCAGGAACTACCAATACCAGTAGTAGTAATAATAGTAATCTTGGAGGACTTCATTCTAATGCTTCATCTACTAGAAATTCTGTTTATTCGAATGATTCCCAATCTTCAAACGGTTATGGTAATAATAATATTAACAATTTTCAAAACTTAATCAATAATAATGCCCCAATTCCAGCAAATTCCAATAGTTCATCATCTAGTAATTTGAAAAGAAAATCCACCAGTAATAATACCAATGTTATTCCTACAATGATACCAAGAAAAAATTCATCCGTGGAAGATCCCCCAATATCTTTTTACTAAATTGATGATAATGTGTTTCTTTTTTTTTGTTTTTTTAACGATACTGATTTTTCTTCTTATTTTTACTTGGGGGCTTTCTCATTTTCATTATTTTATCATTCATGATTGATTTGCTAGAATTGTATTTTTATTCATTGTTTTTTTCTCTACAACCATCACGAAATCATTTATTATTATTTATGCTCATTACCTTTTTATCAAAACACTGTCTTTTTATTACTACACTTTTTGTATTGAACTAGAATATACACGACTCTCTTATACTTTTATTTTTTTTGTAAAAGCTGAGTCAAATTTCGAAAGGGTTGACTAGTTTGATTTACCATCTAAAAAACACGTAAATCAGATTTTTTTCACCAATTGAGTAATACCTCTTTTCATGTGTTTTTTTGCAAGCTCTTCCATGTCTATTTATCGATGGATTGATCAAGTCATTTGAACGTCTCGGTTAAATCTCAATTTCCCAAACGGGGCAATTGATTGATCAAGTCATGTAAAAAAGTAAAAACATTTAAAAAATAAAATTAAATTCCTTTGTGGTATTCAAAGTGTAATTTAACTTGAGTCAATTTCCTCAAATGATCAATTAGTTCTAGAACTTTACAGGAAATTGATGAATTTTACTCTTTTCAACTGTAAAGTTTCATATTGTAGAAGTTTGAATTGTTAGATTTTGGATTGTAAGATTTAAAACACGTTTTAAGTTATGAAATTGATTTGTAAGTATCTGGGGGAATGGATATGGAATTAACCAATAATTTTCCAGGTCTTTGAAACATTTCCCCGACAATTTGTTAATACAGTGGCTCTTGTACTCTTAGTCAAATTTGAGGCTTATTTGAATCACACGCTAAAATTAGAAATCTCACAGTAAATCTTCAGGGTTTAAGCAGATTTACAGCGCTGATGAAAATCTTCCTTGTAGAATGACTGGGAACTCCAGTTTTAATTGGTCAACTCCAAATATATCTTTATATCCGAGTTTAATCGATTGGTTTTGTGAACTTTGTATCAATTATTTTTGATCTTCTGAGAATCTTAGTGCTTTTTTTATCAAGAGTTGATCAAAGGCTTTTTAAATAATAGTCTTATCTTTTAACATCAGATCAGTAACCCCACTAAGCCAATTGTAGCAATTGATTTCTGCCATGGCTTAATTTTACTCGAAACGGAACTCAATCGCCACTACTAATCAAACCATATGAATATATAAAAATCTTCATGGTCGTAAATTACACTGTGAGTATATACAATTCTTAGTCATTTCTTCCAATCTAAAATTTACAACTTGTTTAAATCAATCATCTATCAAATATTCCAAATGTTGATAATTAATATCACAAATTCAAATTCATCAACTCAAAAGGTAAAGATGTGTTTGATGTAGGGATGTCCTTTCACTAAATTTTTCATAATGTAAATTTTCGATTTAAAAACGAATCATTGTATTTAATTCTTTTTACATCTTAAAAAGCTTACAAACAAATGTCATTTGTCAGATTATCTGGGTTCAGACTAACAGCAAACTCGAATTTGCGTAGAAACTATTTATTTTCTAGAAATTTTCATCAATCAACAACTTTAAACTCCGGACATAATAAATGGTCAACCATTAAACATGATAAAGCTAAGAAAGATGCTGATAAAAATAAAATTGCCAATAAATTTTCCAATGCCATTGCCGTGGCTGCTAGAGAAGGAGGTCCAGACCCTACTAAAAATATCAGATTACAAACTACAATCGAAGCAGCTTTAAAAGCCAATGTGGTTAAAAAAGTTATTGAAAATGCCATTAAAAGAGGAGCAGGAATTGGTACTGAAGGGAAAAAACAATTGGAAACCATGACTTATGAAGGAGTAGGTCCCTCAGGAGTGGCCTTTGTGGTTGAAGCTTTAACAGATAAAAAAACTCGTACAATTTCTGATGTCAGATCAGTGTTCAATAAATTTGGAGGATCAATTACTCCTTCAAGTTTTAATTTTGATAGAAAAGGATATGTTGTTTGTGAACTACCAGAAAAATTTAACGAAGAGGAAGTCTTTGACAAAGTTCTTGAAGTTGGGGGAGAAGATTATGAAATAATTGATCAAGAAGAAAGTTCTTCAAAATTATTAGAAGTTTCCACCGATCCTACAGAAACTGGGAAAGTGGCAAGTAATTTGAAAGATCTTTTTAAAGTTAAAGAAGTAGGGATTGGCTATATTCCTAAAGAAGATTTAGTCATTAAAGTGAAAGATGAAGAAGTGGAAACTAAATTAAATAAAATGATTTTGACTTTGGAAGATTTAGATGATGTGACAGATATTTATCATAATTGGGAAGTTAAATAGGTAAAAGATATGTTTTGTAAATAGCAATAATGAGAAAAAATCTAATAATATAAATTTATAATCAGTTAGAAACTTGCTTCTTATATTTATTGGGTGTAGCTTTAATGTTGACATTTCCCATGCGTCAGCCAATCAGAGCTCGTTGTTATTCCCACGTGATCATGGAAAACTGCTGATTTCCAAAAAATATTCCATAACCAACCAATAAAGATTAGTTAATAACTAACTCTTCTCCTGATATAAGATTAATACAACAAAATCACAATGTTCTCAAGAATCGCCATCCGTCAATTCTCAGTTGCCAGACCAACTGCTTTCAGAAACACTAAAACCATGCTTAACGCTAAAAAATCTGGCTCAAGTTTACCATTCCCAGTCGAGTTAACTCCATTATTCGTTGCCATGGGTGTTGCCGTTGCTTCTGCCATTTTCTTCAGTGGCAAGAAATTCCTCTATGACGATTCCTTAAGAGTCGGTAGAAAGAACCCAGAACAAAGTGGTTTGAAAGAAATTTTGGAAAAAGAAGATTAAATGCTTAAATAGATTTAACATTAACATCATTTGATAAACCATTGAAAAAAGAATCCATCAATCATAATAAATAAAAATAGTGTTAATATTGGAGAACAATTGAAATTACTGGTTTTTTTATGTTTTATTCAAAATTTGAAAGCACACAACAATATCGGTTTTTTTTTTGTCGTTGTTATTTACCAATCTGTCTTTCCACCTATTTAGTTATTTATTTATTTATTTTCATTATTCAATCAGGGAAGAACAATAAAAACACAAAAACATTGTCATATTTAGCTAATAACTTTCATTTATTGTAGAATCTCAAGAAATTTGGGTAGCTCGATTGGACCCATGGGGTTGGAATTTTTTCAAGAAAATATTACAATTGTCTTTGTGGCGCTATTCAATACACTTTACAATAGCGACTAATTCTTCAAAACAACCAACAAACCCCAATACTTTTAAAAAATCGGGAAATGACCCTTTCATAATGGTCACTTTAGCCTCTCAGAAGTTGGAATTCAAAAAATTATTATTCAAGCTAGCTGATCCATCAAAAGTTTATAATCAAACAAGCCCTTATTGGGATCAATTAATCACATTTAATATTAACAATAACGAAACCAATGATGATGATGATACCAATGATATGTTCACTATCATCACTAATAAAGATATTCGATCGATAAGAATCAATAATCCTACAAATTTTTATTTGTTAATTAGAACAATTTCTGTAAAATTAATATTCATTGCTAATAACAAAAACTTCCCGAATAACTCATCAAAAACTTATGATATAAGGAAATTATTGAATTGTTTAAAAATTCTATCAAGATTTCTACCATTTTTGTTTGAGAATGATTCCAAAGGTTTTGATGAAAATGAAATTTTTTGGAAAAAGTCAAATAGTTTAAATGATAATGAAATCAACAATCAATCGATCAATGATAATTTATCAACAGTGGGGTCAAATACTTCTGCTAGTTCAATTACAAATATTTTACATGATGATGAAAGTATAAAAGTTGCAATTGATTCAAAACATGTTAACAATATTGAATCTGCCAAAGCAGTTATTAATGGTAATAATAGTCATGCTCCTCGTCAAATTCCTTTAGGGGCTCAATTAATTTACACTTGTATTAATTTACTATTTACAAAACATTTTACAATTCCTGAAACTAACGAATCAATTAGAGGGGTTGAATATTCGGTTTGGGAGCCAGGAGTTGGAGAAAATGGAAATTTTATGGAAATTTCTAAAATTATTGATGCTTACAGGTTAGAAATTCTAAGATTAACAATGGTTTTGTGTTCAAAAAACATTTATTATAAGTCAAATGAGTTACTTGATAATGGCTCAAGGTTTTTGACCGTTTTAGTTGTTTCCTTACCAAAATTAAAATTATTGACTTTGATTTGTTCATTAATTAATATTACTATTAGAGAATTGCAAGGCCATATCAATCAAAATCAAAATCAACCAAGAAATAAATTAAGAACTTTGGTAACTACTTATTCTATCCAGTTATTAACTTTAACACTAAGTTATCCAATTCCTTCAAATGATGTGGAATTTATCAAACATTTTGAGATTTTTAATAATCCAACAAATGATAATTATAATCAATTTCCTCCCAACAATTTAGTGAGGTTATATTTATCAAAAATCTATAAACCTGGTGAACTAATTTATATAATAAAAAATTGTATTGAATATTTGAAAAGTTCATTAGTGATTAATGGTAAACCAAATTTATGGTGTACAGAAATAATTATGTTATTATGGGAGTTTTTTCAATGTAACAAGAACATTGTTAAATGCATTGTTATGGGGAAATCAAAATTTAATGGTGAAATTTATTCAAATCAATTATTGATGATTTTAATTTACCATGTTTCGTATTTTCATAATTTAAAAACTTTTCAAAATCAAAGAAGAATCATGGGTTATTTTTTATTATTTCTATCTTCCCATTACTTGGTTTGTAATGATTTATTACAACCCATTCCACACAATACAATTTTACCAGAACATTTTGTTAAAAATAATTTAATTAGCAAAACAATTATAACTTATAGAGATTTAATAATCCATAAAACTAGTCAGTTAATAATTCATAGTTATAATTCTAATGATTTGTTACTACCAACTTATTTTGAATGGTTATATAATTTGATTCCTTTGAAAGTTGTTACAAAAAAACCAATTAGTAAAGATTATGGTAAAGGTTATGGCTTGAGTTATCAATCATCAACAATTATAATTCAGTTGATTATCAAAAGCGGTACGTTAAGATTTTTAACTGAAAATTCTATGAATCCTGATTTACTATCATTACTCATTAGAGCGTTAGTTCTAGAAATTCAATATAATAAAGATAGTCTTGATCGATTAAAATACTTGATTTATGTTTTGGGGAAAAATAAAAGAATTTTTGTGAATATCTTATCAATAATCAATAGTTTCAATGATAATAAACTACAACTAGATTTAAGTAGTGATAGTGATGAATCTGAGGAAGATTTACACAATCAACAAACTCAACAAACTCATTCAATTAATAATGATGAAAATCAAAATTCTTTCAGACCTGCTCAACCTATTGGAATGTCAGATAAAGCAAAAGGAAAACAATCAATTAATGCTTCATTTTCTGAAAGTTGGAGTGGATTAAATTCTTTAAAAGTTTTGATTTCTATGATTGATTTATTTAGGACAGAAGTTGAAGAATTGAAAAATCTGATTATTGATATCACCAATACTACTAATCGTTCAATGATTGAAGAAACTTTAAATCAAATTGTTCAGATAAAGGATTTTGAATCAAAAATTAATAATATTGATCAAGGTTTAAAACCAAAACCTTTGAAATTTATTTGGTCGAAGGTCTCATTAGGTTGGTATCTTAGTGTTTTGTGGAGTAAAATTTATGAAAATGAAGTTTTAATCGATGAATTATCGGGTGATGATGATCCTTTAATTAAAAATTCAGGAATTATTAATACAATAGGAGGGTTATTTATAAATAATGGAACATTGGAAGAAAATTCTTCATCAATTTTTTCTAGATTTAATTGGATGGGTGCTACCACTATGGAAAATGGTAAAAATAATAATGATAATAATAATTACGTTTATATAAATGAAGAAGGAGTTGTTATTGAAACTAAAAATTTGTTTGAATTTCTAAAAAAAATAATTTCCAAAAGAAATTTTTATAAAGATACAAGAATTCAATTATTCAAAGTTATTAATAATGATCAAAAGAGAAATTTAGCTAAATAAATAAAGTTATTGCGA
This sequence comes from Saccharomycopsis sp. FM-2023a, assembly GCA_037355385.1. Lineage (NCBI taxonomy): Eukaryota > Fungi > Ascomycota > Saccharomycetes > Ascoideales > Saccharomycopsidaceae > Saccharomycopsis > Saccharomycopsis sp. FM-2023a. The sequence continues at coordinate 16,712 of JBAKFZ010000215.1, forward strand.
ATATGCTTAAATATTATGTTAGATTAGCTTGTAATAAAACCTTGAAGAAACGAACATTCTGTTTTTCAAAAGTCATGTAGAAAGTCTGAAGTTCAATAACTTATTGATTTATGATTCATAACCCATGTTACATACAGCTAAGAACACTCAAATTTTGGTAAGAGATTTTATGATTAAACTTGATACCTGATAAATAAGAAAAAGTAAAATAGCATGATGCAGAATAATGTGTCAAACTTTTATGTCTTTCTTTGATTTTAACGTTTTATCGTGTCAATTATAAAAAGATATATTCAATTTAGCTTTCGAAAGAATATCATAATTTTAAAACCATTATCAAGTGATTCAAATCTAAAGTTAATAAATAATTGAATTTGAATTTGGCTTACTAATTATTTATTGTTGATACCTTACCAGATTTACATTGACAAATAATTTCTTAGCATTCAGTACAGCCACGAAAAATTGATCAATTATGGCTGTAAATCAGTAGAATTTTTCTTAAACTTGTATTCAACTTATAACAAGCCGTACAAGTTAGTAATAGATATGCACAATGGGTTAAAGCTTATTGATGATGTCAAAAAAGCAATCTTAAACAAATTGTTGTTAAATCACAGTAAAGTTTTTTCCAAATCGATGATGTATTAATAAATGACCTCGGTTTAATTTATTTAATTGCTATTTTACCTCATTAAAGGCGTTTTTGTAAATTATGAAATTTTGTGAAATTTACTATAAATATCCTTGCTATCCGATTTTCACCACTAAATTTCTCCAATTATTATCATTTATAATTTATTTAAAATTTCAAAATGGCTTTAACTTGTTCAGATCCTATCAAAATCATCATTGCTGTTCTTTTAGTGAGTTTTAATAGTAGTTGCTTACTATGAAATTTTTTACTGACAATTATTAGCCACCACTCGGGGTTTTTTTAGAAAGAGGATTTAGTTCTTCATTATTGATTAATATCATTCTTACTATTCTTGGTTATATTCCAGGTATTATTCATGCTATTTATGTCATCTTTAAATATTGATGATAATTTTCAAGGGGTTATTGTTAAATCTAAAAATTTCTCTTGCCTGATTATGATTATGAATTGAAAAAGAAATCATTATAATCAAATCAATAATACTTTATTGTTTTTAATTTTCGAGTATGTTTCAAAATAAGTTTAACTTATCCTGTGAATTCACTTTTAATTGTTATTTCTCTTGTTTAATCTTTTCATTTTTTAGTTTATTATAATTTAAAACAATTGATTTTAATCAGTTTATTTTTTCCTTGAATTATCCATGTAATGTAATCAAGATTAACGGCAAGCTGAAATTTGTAATATTTTTAAAAATCTTATGAATTATTTGTGATAAACTGACACATCTATAACCCAAAATTATGGGTCTCGTTATCAGGGCTTTTTTTGATACATTTCTTTTGGTGGCAAGTAATGTGCCCTTTTATGGGTCACGTTTAACTCACCTGTAAATAATATCACGATATTTACGCATGACTTTTCGCAAGACTAACCGGGTAACAAAATTTTTAGTTTTTTTTGTCAAGCTCTACTGTGGGCACGAGACCTGGCTATTGGGCATGTGTGTGCGATTCTCACTGCTCAGAAACTTCACCTTTGAGTTTAGTGAAAAAAAATAATTTTTTTATATTTCAACCTTTTGATAGATTAAGCATTAAAACATACTGAAAAATGGGTACGTAAATAGAAGATGATTGTATTATTGATGAGTTAGAGTTTTTGGATATTATATTAGTTGTATCTTGATTGATTGTTTGAATGTGAAATTGGAATGGGGATCAGTCAATATTATAGATTGAAAAATGACAAATGTTTGAAGTTGAGGATTGAGTTAACGCTTGGAATTATTGACACTAAAACCAGCTAGTTTTCTATTCTTGTTAAACATCATTATTGATCTTAAATAGCGGAAATGGATATCAAATATGATAAGTTTTGAAAAATCAAGATAGTTTGAAGAATAAATGGTTTGAATTACTTGGAACTAAAGTGAATATTTAAGATTAAGAGAACAGGATAGTCCCACTGTTGAAACGAATCAATTAATAATATTCAAACCAGTGCCTTTGAGTTCATACAATTCAATGAAATGTTAACATAGAAAACTTCTAACTTTATCTAAATTACTAAAGCCATTCTAATTTGATAAAAGAAATTACTAACAATCCCATAGTTAACGTTCCAAAAACCAGAAAAACCTACTGTAAAGGTAGAGAATGCAGAAAACATACTCAACACAAGGTTACTCAATACAAAGCTGGTAAGGCTTCTTTATTTGCTCAAGGTAAAAGACGTTATGATCGTAAACAATCTGGTTATGGTGGTCAAACCAAACAAATTTTCCACAAAAAAGCTAAGACTACCAAAAAAGTTGTTTTACGTTTAGAATGTGTTGTTTGCAAGTATAAGGCTCAATTACCATTAAAGAGATGTAAACATTTCGAATTAGGTGGGGACAAAAAACAAAAGGGTGCTGCTTTACAATTTTAAATGTTTTGTTACTCTTATTTATTATCCATCCTTTAGGGCTTTTATGATTAGAATTTGAAAAGAGAAAAAACTTTTTTGAAGATTGGTTGCTTATTTTTAATATTATTTTTTGTGATCATTTATTATTGTTTCACTCTTTTTATCTGTCTACTCAAGAGGTTTAATGTGTATAGTGTTCTATATAACTAACGTTTCATTTTACTGAATTTTGCGTGTATTGTAATAATAAATCGTGACGAAGTTTTTTTTTATGGAACGATATTGCCCATTTACAGCGTGTAAGTCTCAGAATAGCATAGTTTTGGATTGAGATTTGGACTGCTTTTTTTCGGTTTTTTCACAATTAAATATCACAATTTGTGTATTTTCTTTAAGTTAAATATTCTGAAACTGAAATTTTGTTTTTCAAAATCTGAAATTATAAACAAAACACAACCAAAACTCTTTCTTTTTTCAGCACACTCGACCCCCTACCAGCTTAAAATATCCGCTTCCCAGATTATTACTTCTGTTCTTGTTCTTGTTCTAGTTCTTCTTTTCAACATTCTCTCTTTCTCTCCCATCCATCTCGAGTGTCTTTTTCTTTAAGAGTTTCGCATCGCGTGTCAGTGGCCAGATCTATTCTTCACAACAAAGCATAACAAACAAAACAAGCTCATCCCGTGAGATTTGGCAAAGCAACAATCATTCCATCATTATTGTCCAACTTAGTTTCCATATCTTCCTTATTTGTGCTTAATATTTTTCACATATCACTGATTTATTTTTTTGTTGTGTCGCATCATTTCTCTTCAAAACCAATTTTATAATTGTTGATCCTTAAGTCAATTTTAAATTTGACATTTTTCATTAGTTGTCACCTTATTCACTATCCTTAAAAGTTGTATCCTGAAAGTTTTCTAGAACAAAAATGCAATTCAATCCTTTCTCAAGTAGTTATTATCGTCTGCAACAGCAACAACAACAAGCTCAACAACAAGCTCAACAACAGCAGCAACAACAACAGCAACAGCAATTACTACTACAGCAACAGCAAATCCAACAACAACAGCAACAAGCTCAACAGCAGTATTATAATCAACAAATCCAACAACAAAATATGGTGTATTCTCCTCAATCACAATATTCTCAACAATCGTTATCACCAAATCAACAACAATATTTTTTCAAACAAAAACAACAACAAAGTGGGGGAGGAATTATCACTCAACCACCGAAAAGAGCTTCTTATTTAAGTCCTAATAAATTTGCTCCTAAAAATAATAATATGAATATGCATAACATTCAGTTTCAAAGACAACCCATTTCTAATTCTCCAAGTGTTAAATCTTTACAAAGTAATCAAAAATTGCCAACAATTACTTCATTAAGTAATAAAAATAATACAATTCCAGTTTTTGTTAATGGAGGTATTGTTAGAGATCCAGAAGCGGTTGGTAAAGGATGCACTGAAAAAGCTTCATCAGTTAAATTAAAAATTGAAACTTATTATAATCAATCAGTCACTCATGCAATTGATAGAAATAAAAGAAGATTACAGTTAGAAAAAGATTTGGAAAAAGAAGGCAGTGAGGAACGTAAAAATCGTGCTAAACAATTATTAAAAACTAAAGAATCACAATTTATGAGATTACGAAGAACTAGATTATCATTAGCTGATTTCAAAACCATTAAAGTTATTGGTAAAGGAGCTTTTGGTGAAGTTCGATTGACCCAAAAAGTTGATACAGGGAAAGTTTACGCTATGAAAACTTTAATTAAATCAGAAATGTCAAAGAAAGATCAATTAGCTCATGTTAGAGCAGAAAGAGATATTTTAGCCGGTAGTGATTCTGAATGGGTGGTTCCATTATTTTATTCATTTCAAGATAGTGAATATTTATATTTAATTATGGAATTTTTGCCAGGTGGAGACTTGATGACAATGTTAATCAAATGGCAGGTCTTTACCGAAGATATTACTAGATTTTATATTGCCGAATGTGTTTTAGCAATTGAAGCCATTCATAAATTAGGTTTTATTCATAGAGACATTAAACCAGATAATATATTAATTGATATTGATGGTCATATTAAACTAAGTGATTTTGGTTTAGCAACTGGGTTTCATAAGACTCATGATTCTAATTATTATAGAAAGCTATTGGGTAAAGAACCACAAAACAAACCAGCCAAGCATTCAAGAACTGTTTCGGTTATAAATGATAATCACCAACAATCTATTCATTTGACCATTAATAATCGAGACAAAATTCAAACCTGGAGAAAAAATAGAAGGTTAATGGCATATTCAACCGTTGGTACTCCAGATTATATTGCTCCAGAAATCTTTATTCAACAAGGTTATACAGAAGAATGTGATTGGTGGTCTTTAGGAGCCATTATGTATGAATGTTTAGTTGGTTGGCCACCATTTGCTTCAGATACTCCTCATGAAACTTATAGAAAAATTATGAGTTGGCATGAAACTTTGGTTATTCCTGAAGAAGTTCATTTGTCTAATGAAAGTGAAGATTTGATTAGAAGTTTACTAACCAGAGCTGAATATAGATTAGGTAGAGGTGGAGCTGATGAAATCAAAGCTCATCCGTTCTTTAGAGGAGTTGACTGGACAACAATTCGTCAAGTTAGAGCTCCTTTTATTCCAAAGTTATCAAGTATAACCGATACTAAATTCTTCCCAACCGATGATTTAGAACACGTTCCTGAAAATCCAGTTCAATTACAACAAAGAGATAGATCAAATGCGGATGATGGTAATAATGTTAAAAATGATTTACCATTTATTGGTTATACTTATTCTAGATTTGATTATTTGACCAAAAAATTTTGAAAAATTCAAAATAAAATTTGATTCTTTTTTTTTTAATTGATTTTATATATATATCTATATATAAATACATATCCATTTATATAACTATTTA
>JBAKFZ010000216.1:0-22058 GCA_037355385.1 Saccharomycopsis sp. FM-2023a
ATTATAAGTAAATAAAAAATATTGAAGAAATGCTAAATATTTCTGAAGAAACAAAAAAATCAAATCTCATCCACAACTTTCTTCATATGTTCTTCTGGAACTGGTGGGCCTGCCGCCTTTTTACATCGGTAAGCATGGCCTGGAATGTTAATAGCAAATAAAAGAACTTCCCAGGCAAATAAAACTGGCAATGCTCTATGAATAACTGGAGAAGCACCTCTAGACCAAATGGAAGTAAGTAAATTATAAGCATTAAATGAAGGTAAACAAATTGCCCAATGGTAAAAATTTGGAGTCAAAGGTAAAGGAAGAATACATGCCATAACACTGGTAACAATCCAAATAATTACAATAATAGGGAAAGCAGATATTGGAACGAAACAGGCAAAACAATCAAAGAAAACAAAATTAACGTGCATCAATAAGAAATAAACTAACCATGTTAAGACAAATTGGTTAGCATTAACATGCCAGCCTTCTCTGAACCACCAAACACAACCAGCAATCATCAAACCATATAGAAGCCCAAAGAAAACAGCGGCAGCATGACGAAGTAAGTAACTATACATCCTTGGGAATCTATTATAAACTTGAAATTCCAAACTCACTATATGAGTCCCCAACATGAAAAAGAACATAATAAGACAAACAATAACCATACCAATTGTATTATAACCAAAACTTTCTAACTGAGGAGTAGGCTGCAAATTTATATCACCAATATCAATTGGATCTAAAAAAACATTTAAAATATTAGCAGTGACGTTTTGATCAGTCATATATTGAGCAAAGTACTGTTTCGCATAAAGCGCATAAAATGCTTTTCTGGTAAATTCTCCCATTTTTTGTAAAGTACCTTGAATTAAAGAATTACTAACTGAAGTATAATGAACTTGATTCCAAACATAATATAAAGCAGTGGAAGGATCATAAGATTTTGCCAAAGTATCATTTTGTAAAGCATTTAATAATCGATCACTAGCACCAGAAGTTGAATAAATTGCAGCCCAATATTTACCTTTAAAAACTTCATGTTCAATGGATCTTGGAGTTGAGAATTCTGTACTATTTTTAAAAACAAAAGTTAAAAAACTGTCTCCTTTAGCTTCATTATAAGCAGCAACCAATGATTTTCCGATAACTCCACCATCAAGATCAACCGCTAAAACTTTCATATGGTGAATTCTATTAGTGGATTTATAAAAACAACCATAAATATAAGTTGTCAAACAAGTACACAAAACAAAGAAAATAAACCCTATTATAAATAAGGTTTTGCAATATTTTTTAGCTTCAGGAGTAGTAATCAATTGTTTAAATGACATTTGTCTGATATGTAAAGTTCTTTGCATTTCCTGAATTGAAACATGAGATTCATGACGACTTAAATAATCTTGAAGATTTTCATTTAATTCATCATTATCAACATTAATGTCAACTGATCCAGAATATCTTTCAACATCATCATGATTATTAGAATTATTGTTTTTGTTGATATTATTATCTGACAAATTTTGACTGACGGTGCTGTCACTTGTTTTAGACATTTGAAAATGAATAAAAATTTAAAATGGAGATAAAAGTGATTTAAGTGAGTTTCTTTCTGTATAAATAATTATAATTAAGAGTGATATTCTTTTGTTTTTGGTGGATAAATAAGAGTATTTATATTGCTTTAGTTGAATTTTTCGTATTGCGGAGTTACACCAAAACTGGTAAAATTTTCCCCCGAAAATCACCACATTAGTAAAAAAGAGGATGAGAACTTATTGATTGATTACTGGAGTGGGTTCAGTTCAACAATATTTTATGACATATTCTAGCGGCTTAATTAGTTTTCGGTCAAAACTTCTCCATCAGAATTGGTTTTGAGAAATTATAATTTTTGGAAACAACGGTATGGCAGAAGTATTTTTTGCCACAGTAAAATATTACGATGAAATTAGTCTTCAATTTTCATTTCACCATTCAAGTTTTTATTAATAAATTAATTATAATATTGAAATATTAAAGAAAAGATATCTTAAGATACATTATTCACTGCGGCCCAAATTGCAATTTTCGAAAGACACAAAAAACTGAGCGTGTCATTTCGGTCCAAATTGAATATATTTCGGAACTTGTTGGCGGAGGAAGGCGGCTTTCAAAGAGAAAATTTTGACAGATTTTGAAAAAAAGCCAAAAATGTAAACAAACACGAAAACTTGTTGATTTAGGCCACAAAACATGTCACAAGAGGTCCATATCCTCAAAAGCACTCAAATTATTAGTTCTCCAGTCTCGGTTTCCTTTTGCGGACGATACTTAGCTTACATTACCAATCATAAAGTGGTGGTTAGAAAACTAGAGACGCGTGAATATTCAATCATTTATACTAAAAATTTACAAGATTTGACTGATGGAACAATCTATTCCGAGAAAAAGGCTTTGAAAAACCAAAATAAAGAGACCAATCTACAGCAGTTTTTGGAAAACAATTGCATCAAATCAACAAATAAAACCAATTTAAATGATACAAGTTCACTAGATGATGAGGATGAACGAGATGATGATGATGAACAACATCAGATCACTAACGGACAAAGGTTTCAGATCTATTGGAAACCCAGCGTGAAACATTGCAAGGAGTTAGTGGTGCTAGATAAGCTCTTACAAATAGTGTTCATGCTCAATATTAATAACCAAAAATTCTCTATAATTTTCAAAAATAATCAATTTTTGAAAATCACTCATTTACAATACATTAATGACTCTCAATATTTTGTCTTATATTATGATCGAACAATAAAATGTGAAATATATCAAATATCAATAGACCAAAATAAGCCTTGGGTAAAAAAATTCGAATTATCAAGTTTAAAATTTCCAAAATTTCAAAGAAGATCATTAATTGATGACAATGCTCAAATGATAACTTTTACTACCAAATCCTCTACTGAAGAAAATCTTGTTCATTTTAAAATTATTAACCAAGAACTAGTAAACTTAGGGAAAATATCCAACAATTCTATAAATGAATTTGGCTGGTCAAAATTAGGTAAATGGTATGGTTCGATAAATTGGGATAATGAAGTTTGTTTGAATAATATTTTCAATCTTTTCCCTGCAAAAATGATGAATTTCAAGTATTCTGGGGATGTATCTTTAATTCAATGGGGGTTTTTAAAAAGAAATAACAAATTTGTAGATAATAATTATGATTTGTTGCAAGAAGAATTGGAAGAAATTGTGATTATTGGAGATATTAATGAAAATATCACTGTGTTATCAACTAGTGAGAATTTGAAAGAAATTCTTGTGATGAATAATGGGAATAAAGTGTTAAATGAAGAAAACTTGAAAATTTGGGAGTATCAGGAAGAAATCAGTAATTATGAATTTGTTTATACATGCTCCGATTATTATGATTTCAAGCAAAAATCAAATGAATTCAATAAAGGAATTAATTTTATGAGTCTCGATATCTTAACCAAAGTTAAAACATTATCATTTTTGAAATCTCAAAAGTTTCAAAAAAAAATAATTTCAAGCTTGGTATCCAAACAGAATTTATTCGTTACCAATTTCAAATCATCCTCTAATTATTTATTTATCTGGAACTTGAATCAGGATCATAAGGTTCCAATGATTATTAAATGTCTTGAACCAGTTAGATTAATCAGATGGCATCCTTACATTCTTGGGGTCATGATGATCATGACCGCTTCACAAATTAGTATATGGTCATCTTTCTCTAAAGAAGCACCAATTATTGTTGCTAGAAATGTTAGCCAAAAATTGATAAATGTGGTTTGGTTACCTTCGATCATTGGAAGGAAGCTAAGATTGGTTAGTTACACTAAGAAAGAATATCAAATTATAGAATTTGCATTAACCAACGATCTATTCCAATCTTACAAAGACTTTTCCAAGACAATTAGTAATAAAAGTCCCAATGAAGGAGAGAATAAATGGTTCGTGCTGGAAGATGAAGTTGATTTGAATAATACCACCAATCAAATGTTGATTGATGATGATACTAATGCTATTAAGATCATAAATGATGCCCAGAAAAAAGATTGGTTAGAAAGAATTAGTAATATTGATGAAGAAGATACTTTCAAATTCAAGAAAAGAAGATTTTAATCAATGTTTACGATTTGTACAATAACTTAACATGTAATTAATTGAAAGGTTTACTCCACAAAAAAAATCTGCGCAGCATATAAACACCACAATTTGAAGTTTCTACAATTGTATTTCAAACTTTCACGCTTTCAAATTTTTTTTACCAAATAAATCTGATTTATTTTTCCCTCCATTGCTGATTAAAACCCATTTTCCATCGAGGAAACTCAATTTTCAGTGGTTCTTCGAGCAATCACAAAAAAAGTAAAATTAGAAAAAAACGAGTCATGAAAAATAAAGGTAAGAAAAAAATTTTCCCAGACTTAAGCAACAGCTCTTCTTCTCAAGTTATCTCCTAATAACCACTGGTGCTTTCATCTCCTTTCCAAACATTGTTGCAGGAAAAAGAGACCTTTTCCACCTACAACTGAAAGTTTTTTTTCTAACCAAAAAATAAAATAAAAACATGTCATCTAACAAATTAAATGTCTTAATTATTGGAGCTGGTGGTAGAGAACATGCTATTTTAAACCAGTTATTATTATCTCCTTCAGTCTCCAAGATTTATATCACCAATGGAGGCAATGGAGGTACTGGTACCATTGAAGATGCTAAAATTCCAATTGAAAATGTCAATGTTGGTTATTCACCCAAAGAGTTTAGTAAATTATTGAAATTTTCTATTGAAAATGACATTAATCTTGTCATTCCTGGTCCAGAAGAACCATTGATCAATGGTATTGTTGATTATTTCCAATATAACAATTACAGTGGTAAGAAGATTGCGGTGTTTGGTCCAAATTCAAAAGCTGCTGTTATGGAAGGTTCGAAAACTTTTAGTAAAGATTTCATGAAAAAACATGGAATTCCAACTGCTGCTTATGAGAATTTCGATGATTATAAGAAAGCTAAAGATTACCTTGAAAAAGTCAATCATCGTATTGTTATCAAGGCTTCAGGAATTGCAGCTGGCAAAGGAGTTTTGATTCCTTCAAATAAAGAAGAAGCTTTAGAAGCCATTGATGATATTATGGTCAAGAAGAAGTTTGGAGATGCTGGTAATGAAGTGGTAATTGAAGAATTTTTAGATGGGGAAGAAATTTCTATTTTAACAATTAGTGATGGTTATTCTTTTGTTAATTTCCCAGCTGCTCAAGATCATAAAAAAGTTGGTAATAATGACGAGGGTTTAAATACTGGAGGGATGGGATCTTATGCCCCAACTCCTGTTGGATCTGATGAAAAATTAATTGAAGAAATCAATTCTACAATTATTAAACCTTCAATTGACGGTATGAGAAAAGATGGCTTCCCATTTACTGGGGTCCTTTTCACCGGTATCATCATGGTCAATGGTAAACCTAAGGTCTTGGAATATAATGTTAGATTTGGTGATCCAGAAACTCAATCTGTTTTACCTTTACTTTCTTCAAAAACTGATTTGGCTCAAGTCTTTTTGGCGGCTGCTGAAGGTAGGTTGGACTCTGTTAACTTTGAAATTGATTCTGGTAAATTTGCTACCACAGTGGTTATGGCTGCTGGTGGATATCCAGAAAAGTACAATAAAGGTGATGAAGTTGTCATTGAAAATGAACGCCTTTCTAAGTTTGAAGGAATTAGAATTGTTCATGCAGGTACTAAACTTAGTAATAATAAGATTGTTACCAATGGTGGAAGAGTCTTAGGGGTTACTTCAATTTCTAACAATTTGAAAAATTCTGTTGATAAAGTTTATGAAGCCATTAAACATGTCAAATTCGATAATCATTATTTCAGAACTGATATTGCTCATAAAGCTTTCAAATTCACTAATAATAATAATAATAATAACAATAAATCCATCACTTATGAAGATTCTGGGGTTTCTGTTGATAACGGTAATTTGTTAGTGGAACAAATCAAATCATTGGTTAAGTCTACTGCTAGAACTGGAGCTGATGCTGATATTGGTGGATTTGGTGGTTTATTTGATTTATATCAAGCTGGTTTTACTAATACCAAAGATTGTTTACTAGTTGCTGCTACTGACGGGGTTGGTACCAAATTGAAAATTGCCCAAGATTCCAATATTCATAATACTGTTGGTATTGATTTAGTTGCAATGAATGTTAATGATTTAGTTGTTCAAGGAGCTGAACCGTTATTTTTCCTTGATTATTTTGCCACTGGGAAATTAGATATTCAAATTGCCCATGATTTTGTTTCGGGGGTTGCCAAAGGTTGTTTGATTTCTGGCTGTGCTTTGGTTGGTGGAGAAACTTCGGAAATGCCAGGTATGTATGAAGGTAATCATTACGATACTAATGGTACTGCGGTGGGTGCTGTTTTGAAAAACAAAATGTTACCCAAACTAGATGAAATGTCAAAAGGGGATATCATCTTAGGTTTAGGATCAGATGGATTACATTCAAATGGATTTTCATTAATCAGAAAAATCATTGAAGTTAATAATTTAAAACTTGATGAAAAAGCCCCATGGGATTCTTCCAAAACCGTTGCAGAATCTTGTTTAATCCCCACCAGAATTTACGTCAAACCAATCTTGGAAGTTTTGAAATCCACATCATCGGTTCTTGGGTTAGCTCATATCACCGGTGGTGGGTTGGTGGAAAACCTACCAAGATGTTTACCAAAAAATTTAACTGCCAAAATTGATTACTCATCCTGGAAAATCCCAGAAATCTTCAAATGGTTTGGTAGATATGGTGGGGTTCCAATCAATGATTTTTACAAAACTTTCAACGCGGGAGTGGGAATGGTGGTTATTGTTAAACCCACTGAATATGAAAAAATCATGGAGTTGTTCGAAAAAGAAGGAGAAGTTGTTTATAAAATTGGGGAGTTGGTTGAAAGAAACGATAATGCAGGTTGTTTCATTGATGGTATTGATGAAAATACTTTTTATAATTAGTGTGAAAGTTTTGAGAGTTAATTTTTATCCGTTTATTTTCTTTTAACACAGTTTGTGAATATAGTTTTTTTTTATTTTTAGAAATTTGAATAAAATCTTTTGAAATTTTTCAAGCAAGTAAGTTTGGTGTCTCATAATAACCTACAAGTCTTCCTGCCATATATATTGTCACCATTATATAGAATTACATTCATATGACATTTTGCAGACTCTCTTATTAGTATACAAAAAGAATAAAATCCACAATAAAGTCACAAATGACCATTCCTTGACACCTTTTTTGAACTAGTTTGGTAATTAACCCAACCCACCCACCTGAATGATCAGACAACCAAATTAGTTGAAAGTCATAGATTGTATCTATATAGACACTTTAAAGCTATTAATTTTTGCACCAAAAAAAAACCTCTGCTCATGAGCTTTGATTATAGAACGAATTGTATTCAATATTTTTCCTCAGTGCTTAATCTTAAAATCATATAGAAGAATAAAAAAAAAATATTAAACACTTTTTTTGTCCAAAAACTATTGGTTTGATATCTTAAACCTGATGGTAAAGTCCTTTTTAAACGACAAGCCCTTCATTATTTTGGGAAAAACTCTGAAATTGTACGTACAATGATATTGTAATCTCATCCTTTGATAAGAAATCATCAACTTTTAAACTAGTTTTAGAAGTGTTACTGACAAGTGATGATCATTGTGGTATCAAATCTAATATCAAGTTTAGTTTGACAGTGATTAATTTTCAAAATTGAGATCATTTCAATTCTAATTTAAGTAAAGAAATAATGAAAGCAAATGATAGCGTCTAATTCTTTCTCTTTTTTTTAAAATAGTACTTCGAGTTCCTAAAAGTAAAGCACAATCATCTGAAAATAGTCTTTGATTCTGCTGTCAAATTAATTTTACAGATTATATTGTTTGTTTTATATTGAGGATTTGACTTTTTATCTCTTTTTACAGCAAAATTTGTAATTTAAATAGGGGAAGACAACACAATGTCAGTAAAACTCTAGTTTAATCGTTGTAGCCATTTTTTACCTTAAGTGTCAGTAATTCATTCCAAAAAGTTGTTAATAAAAATCCTTCAAATGCACTAAAACCCAACATAACGCAAAACACTTACAATTTAAACATTAAACGGTCATTAAAGATTAAAAGTACAAACAAAATAAATCAAATATGAATAAAAAAACTATAAATGTGAGAAAAGAAAAACTGTTTTTGGATATTTTTCTATATTGAAAAAAAATCAAATCTTAAAAAAAAAATACTAACAAAAAATCTACCAGAAATCAACACCAACAACTAAAGCTAATAAGGCCATACGAACAAACAAACCATATCTCATTTGTCTGAAGTAAGCGGCTCTATGATCAAAATCAACTTCTTCTTTGATCTCGTTGACTCTAGGCAATGGATGCATGATACACATATGTTGTTTGGCATGGCTCAAGACCTTGTTATCAATGATAAAACTATCTTTAAGTCTAAGATATTCTTCTTCACTGCTAAATCTTTCTTGCTGAATTCTAGTAACATACAAAACATCACTGGCAGCAATAATTTCTTTGGTCAAAGTTTCTGATTCAACGCCCAATTGATTGTTAGCAATAATCTTGGAACGAATACCTTCAGGCAATTGTAATTCATCAGGACTAACCAAATTAATAGTGACATGATAATGTTTCAATAAAGCAACTAGAGAATGAACAGTTCTACCATATTTCAAATCACCAACAAAAGTAACAGTGATTCCATTAACAGTACCCAATTCTTCACGAATAGTGAACAAATCCAAGAAAGCTTGAGTTGGATGTTCGTGACTACCATTACCAGCATTAATAACCGGAACTGGAGAGAATTTGGTGGCAGTAGTAATGGAAGATTGTTCAGGATGACGCAAAACAATAGCATCAGCATAAGCACTCAAAGTCATAATGGTATCTTTCAAAGATTCTCCCTTTTTAACAGAAGAAGATTCAGCTTTAACTTCAACAACTCTACCCCCAAGACGTTGCATGGCAGCATTGAAAGAAGTGGAAGTCCTAGTAGATGGTTCATAAAACATAGTGGTTAAAACTCTACCTTTCAAAAGATCCAAAACCCCTTGACGTTGAACGGCCAATCTCATTTCAGCAGCAACAGTGAACAAAGTATGCAAATCAGCTCTACTAAATTGATTAACGGAAGCAACGGATTTTCTCAAGAATGAATTGTTGGAACGGATATACTGTTCTAATGGACCAGCAATCTTGATTTCTTTTGGAAGAGGTTGAGAAACTAAGTCAGAATCATCAATGGCATCTTCAACTTTTTCAAAAGTTTTTTCAAACCCATCTTGAGACTGTTGATTGAAAGAAATACGACGGTAGATTGGAGAAGAATTAACAATATCAGGGCTAAAGAATTCATTTTCATAAGAAGAAGATAAGTTTTCTGGGAATGATCTCAAAGTATCAATTTCCCCAATTGGAAGATCTCTTGGACATTTAGCAATGGCATTTAACAACAACTTAGCAACCTTAATATTAGTAACCAAAGGAACAGAATAATCAATAGCCATTCTTCTAGAAACATAACCTTTGGAAACATAAGTAGCAGGTCTTCTAACTTTATTGTTAGATGGAACATTGATATAAAGATCAATCAAATTTTTAGCTAAATAATTATTCAAACTATGATCACCTTCCTCATTTTCTGGTAAAACTTCTAAGAATTGGATTGGAACCCCATGTTCTTGATAGAAGTTAAAAGTACCACTAGTACCATATAATTTGAAACCCATCTTGATAACAGTTTTGATAGCTGGTAACAATTCTTGTTTTTCTTTATAAGAACCGATACTTAACAAAATGTTTTTCTTTGGTAAAGTTAAACCACTGGCCAAATAAGCTTTGAGATAAGCATCATATTTATTTTTCCCAATAGCCGCCACCTCCCCAGTAGACGCCATTTCAACACCAAGCACCGGATCAGCCCCTAATAAACGAGCAAAAGAGAATTGTGGAGATTTGACCCCAACATAATGTTCAGGCAATTTCTTATTAGGATAAGCTTTGAAAGGAATACCAACGATTGCTTTAGTGGCCAATTCGATCAAATCAGTACCAACAATTTTAGAAACAAATGGGAATGAACGAGAAGCACGAACATTACATTCAATGACCTTGATATCTTCGTCTTTAGCAATAAATTGAATATTAAGAGGACCAGTAATATTTAAAGCTTCAGCAATCTTAGCAGTGGCGTAAACAATCTTGGAAACGGTATGTTTAGACAAATCTTGAGGAGGAACCACAAGCGTAGCATCACCAGAATGAACACCAGCATTTTCAACGTGTTCAGAAACAACATGCATAACCAATTTACCATCTCTGGAAACCGCATCCATTTCAATTTCTTTGGAGTCTTGAATGAATTTGGTGATGACCACAGGATAATCTCTGGAAACTGAAACAGCTTGATTAAGATACTTCTTAAGATCTTGATCACTATAACAAACGTTCATGGCAGCACCAGATAAAACATAAGAAGGTCTAACAAGAACTGGATAACTGACTTTCTTAGCAAATTCTTCAGCTTCAGAAATAGAAGTTAATTCTTTCCAAGCAGGTTGATCAATACCAATGGAATCCAACATTCTTGAGAATTTGTAACGATTTTCTGCACCATCAATCATTTCTGGAGAAGTACCAAGAACTTTAACATTTTGACGTTCCAAGGATAAAGCAATGTTATTAGAAGTTTGACCACCCATAGAGACAACAACCCCACCAGAATTTGTTAAAGCATAAATATCTAAAACAGTTTCGTTATTGATATTTTCAAAGAAAAGAGAATCACTTTCATCATAATCAGTAGAGACAGTTTCTGGGTTATAATTGATAAGAATAGTTTTCAATCCTTCTTTACGTAAAGTTCTGACAGTAGTGACCGCACAATAATCAAATTCAACAGAAGAACCAATTCTGTAAACACCTGAACCTAAAACAATAATAGAACCAGCGTCTTTACCAGAGAAAGAAACGTCATGTTCATGAGCATTATAAGTCAAGTATAAGTAATTGGTATGAGATGGGAATTCAGCAGCAACAGTATCAATTTGTTTAATGGCTGGTAAAATTCCATTTTCAATTCTAATGTTTCTAACGGCATTTTCATTGGAGTCAATGAATTTGGCAATTTGACGATCATCAAAACCAAGTTGTTTAGCATTAACCAATAAATCAATTGGAAGATCTTTTTCTTTGAAACCTGAGATTTTTTCGGCCATAGTAATAAGACTAGCAAGCTTATTTAAAAACCATTTATCAATTTTAGTTAATTCCCAAATTTTATCAACAGTATAACCAGTAGATAAAGCATTAGCAATAGCAAACAAACGTTGATCACTAGGAGTTTGTAATTCTGCATCAATAGACAATAAAGCACTAGTAGCATTGAATCCTAAATTATGATAATCAGTTTCACGAATGGCTTTTTGAATACATTCTTCAAAAGTACGACCAATGGCCATGACTTCCCCGACAGATTTCATGGAAGATGATAATAAAGTGGAAACTCTGGTAAATTTTTTCAAATCCCATCTTGGAATCTTAGTAACAATATAATCTAAAGAAGGTTCAAAACACAGACAAGTAGATTGAGTAACCCCATTTGTGATTTCATTTAATGGAATGTTCAAACCCAATTTGGCAGCAGTATAAGCTAATGGATAACCGGTAGCCTTGGAGGCTAAAGCAGAAGATCTGGATAATCTAGCATTGACTTCAATGATACAATATTCTTTAGAGAATGGATTTAAAGCATATTGAATATTACATTCTCCGACAACCCCCAAATGTCTTATAACGTTAACCGCAGTGGTTCGTAACATGTTGTAGTCATCATCGCTTAAAGTTTGAGAAGGAGCAACCACAATAGAATCACCAGTATGAATACCAAGAGGATCAAAATTTTCCATGTTACAAACAGTGATACAATTATCAAAAGCATCACGGACCACTTCATATTCAATTTCTTTCCAACCTTTCATAGATCTTTCAATCAAAACTTGAGGAGAAGCAGCAAAAGCTTTGGTGCATAAATCCACCAACTCAGTTTCGTTATTGGCAAATCCAGAACCTAACCCGCCAAGGGCATACGCAGCACGAACAATAAGTGGATAACCAATGTCGTTAGCAGCTTCAATACATTCAGGAACAGAAGCAGCAGCATGAGATTTGGCACATTTTTCATTGATTTCTTCCATGGCATTAGCAAATAATTCACGATCTTCAGTGGTGATAACAGTATCAATTGAAGTACCAAGAACTTTAACTCCTAAAGACTTAAACTCATCCTTTAATTCAATGCCAACAGAAAGAGCAGTTTGACCACCAAAGGTACAATAAATCCCATCAGGTTGTTCTAATTTGATAACTTTTCTGACAAATTCTGCGTTAACTGGTAAGAAATAAACTTTGTCAGCCAAACCTTTCGATGTTTGAATAGTGGCAATATTTGGATTAATCAAAATAGTATATATACCTTCTTCTTTTAAGGCTTTGATGGCTTGAGAACCAGAATAATCAAATTCACCAGCTTGACCAATAGATAACCCACCAGAACCTAAAACCAAAACTTTCTTAGCTTTAACACGAGGATGAGCAAGTTTATTTTCAGCAACTTGACCACCAGGGAAAGCAATTGGTTGTAATTTTTTGGTTTCGTGGAATTTGACCACTGATTGAATGAATGTGTCAAAAAGAAATTCAGTATCTTTTGGACCAGGATTGGATTCTGGATGAAATTGAACAGAGAAAAATGGTAAATCAGTATGATAAATACCTTCATTAGAACCATCATTGGCATTGATGAACAATTCTTTCCAGTTGTTTTGTAAAGTATTAGCATCAACAGCATAACCATGATTTTGGGAAGTGATGTAACATCTACCACTAATAGTACTAGTAGCAGGAATATTTTGACCTCTGTTACCAAATTTTAATTTAATAGTAGAAGCACCGGAAGCTCTAGCAATCAACTGATGACCAAGACAAATACCAAAGATTGGAGTTTCGGCTTTATTGAGAGCAGTACGCAAACGAGCAACAACATCAGTTAAAGTAGCAGGATCCCCTGGACCATTGGAAATGAAAAGACCATCATATTCTTCTTGTAAGAAATCATAATCCCATGGGACTACTTTTAATTCCACCCCACGATTAACGAAGCATCTAATTTGATTATATTTCATCCCAACATCAACTGCAACAATTCTAACGGTTTTTCCGTTGGACTTTTTAATGGCGATTTTGGCATCTGGAATGTATAATTTTGGTTCTTTAATGGAAACCTTGGCAACAAGGTTTTTCAAATTTGGATCAACCCATTCAGGAATATTGAATTTGGACTCCCAATCAAACAATTTTTTTTCCAAATTTAAACCAGAAATATTTTCTTGTAAACACAAACGACCTAAGGTTGAACCTCTATCTCTAAGATGTTTAGTCAAATGTCTAGTATCAACCCCATAAATAGCTGGAATGCCTTTTCTTTTCAACCAATCACCAAGAGAAGATTTTGCCAAATAATGAGAGTATTCTTCAGTATAACTAGCAACGACCAACCCAGCAATATGAATACGATTACTTTCAAAATACTTAGGAAGATCTGCTAAAGGACCTTCACCCATGACATTTTCGTCAGGAACCCCATAATTACCAACAATTGGATAAGTAATGACCAAGATTTGGCCCTCATAAGAAGGATCAGTTAAACTTTCCACATAACCCACCATCCCGGTTTGGAACACCAACTCTCCGCTCATGGACTTTGGGGCCCCGAAAGAGTACCCAGCCACTGCTTGAGAAGCATTGTCCTTCAATTGAAGCACCATAAGTGAGTCTTCATCTTTCAAAGGAGAACAAACAGGAGTAGCAACAGACATCTTTTGTTGGTTACTATAATTCAGTGCTCTTTTTGCTGTGACCTCTCTCTATGGAAGCAGATGGGTACTTAGGTAGTGAGAGGTTTTCAGAGAGAGAGAGAAAGAGGAAAGAAAGTGAAAACTAACTGGAGTCGCGATGAGATTTTTATAAAAAAAAAATTTTCCTTCAAAAATTTTCGTCCTCGGAAAACCCCCGGATTTTGGGTTATGTCATGCATGAGGCGATGGATTGAAGAAGTTTTCAGAGACTGAAAATTGTGAATTGGGGGAGGGGGGGAAGGATATTTATATAAAATTCAAGTTTATCAAATATCGCAATGAATATGGGAAAGCGAGTTTTTCCACTCACTCGTTCACTCAGATTAGCAGATCAATTGGCAGCTCCGAGAAATCTGAGTTCCTCGAGAGGAAATAAGTCTGCATAAATCTGTAAGTAATTTTTGTGAAACTTATCAAAATTCAACATTTGTCAATTACTTAAATAACCTGGTTGATGATTTAACATCTCAAAAGAACAATTTGTATTCATTTCAAGAACTTTGTTATTTTATTTGCTGGTTTTTGGGAATCTGATCGCCTTCTGATTAAAAAATATGCGTTTATTGTTAAGAAACACTGGGAAAATCCATTTTGAATCATTTTAAAAGTTTTGAATCAAAAATGTTATTTGGAAACTTCAATTGTAAAGAATATGATAGGCTTCTCTTAATTGATTTCAACTTCAAACAGTTCTCTAAACACAAATTGTGAACCCCAAATCAATTATTTCCTTTATTAACTAACATCAAATCAAAATAACAATTTACATTATCCTTTCATGTCACCAGAAGTATTCTATTAATAAAAAGGATTTTTCTAATTCATAAAGCAAAAAATAAAATAAAAAAAAAAAAAAAAGGTTATGATGGTAGGTAAAAAGAATATCTAAATTTAAAACAAGAACCAATTGAATTCCTTGCACTTGGTTGAAATATAACGAATAAATAATGTAAAACAATGCTTATTTTTTAAAATAAAAAAAAAACAAACAAAAAATAGAATAAATCAAAATGCTGGTATAGTAAATGTCATATAGTATAGTAACAATCATGATTAACCTTTAATTCTCGAAATCATTAATCCAATAATAACAATTCCCACTGCAGTTACAAGACTAGTTCTAGCAGATTCCGCTTTTGCAAGTTTAGTCCCATTAGCAGAAACAATATTATTGGCACTTAATGTAGAACGAGATTTATGGTTATCATCAAATTCATCAATATCCACCCCAGATTCTTCGAAATCATCATTTGATGATGATGTCAGAGCACCAATGTTTCGTGATCTTAAAGCAATTCCTGGAGCAAAAATTCCCAATAACGGTGTTTGAGTTGAAGTTAATGAAATTCCAGTACCAACCAGTGAAGTCCCTGAATTGATAGACAAATTAGACGGAGATCTTGAAAGTCGTCCAATATCATTTGCATGATTAGGATCCAAAATCCAAGAATTTTCATGGTCATCAACCACAACATGACCAATTTTTAATTGTGATTCTAATTTATTAATGGTTTTATCTCTATGAATGATCAAATTTTTAAATTGTCCATTTTCTTCCTTTAAAGATTTAAGTTGTTCTAGTAATTTTTTATAATCATTATTATCATGTAAGATTTCTCTTTGTGAGTTATATAAAGATCTTTCAGCTTCATTATCAGTGACTTCTGAAATTGAATCATCAGTAATAATAGCACTTCTGTCATCTCTAACATCATTAAGATCTTCATCACTATTAGTCACTGTTAGAATATTTGATTTATCGGTTGGGTTGTCAGTTATATTACCAGTTTCTTCAATTATTAATTTGTTATCATTATTATTAGTTTTATGATTGTCACTGTTGCCACTGTTCTTTTTCGTTGAACTTAATAAATTGTCTTTGCTTGAAGATCCATTATGTTCAGTATTATTACTAATATCATCATTTGTTAAGATTGTATTTTTTAACCTTGAGGAATAATTTTGTTCATGGCCAGCATTTCTATTATTGAAAGTTTTTGTTATTCTCAGTAAATTCAAATCATCATCATTAAGAGTGGAAGAATCACTATCATTATCATTGATATTATTCTTATATTTTTTCGAGGGTAATAATTCGGTCTGAACTCCCTTTTCTTCAAGAACTATTAACTCTTTTTGCTTGTATTCTTGGATTGCTGCCTCGAGTCCAGTCAAACGGATTTGATAATCATTCAATTGTTGAGATTTTTCCTCGGTTTCATTTTTAAGTTTATTATTTTCGGTTAATAAAGTTGTTGTTTGTTTCTTTTCTTCTTTGAGTGAGTTCTCTATATTTTTGGATTTCTCATTAAGCTCAGCAATTATTGAAACAAACAATTCATTTTCTGATTTGATTGTTTTATTCATCTCAGTTAATTTTGCTAATTTTTTTTCGAATTCAGATTTCTTTTCATGATAATCTTTTTCATAAGATTTGGCTAATTGTTGTTCATAATCCTTGACTTTATTTTTGGTTGTTTCGTTTTTTTCAATTTCAATCTTTCTTAAATTTTTGATATACTTCTTCAAAAATACTTCAATAGATTTAGTTTTCAAAATTGAATTTTTTGTAAAATAAATCTCATCCACTAGAGTTTTAATTTGAAAATCTAAATTAGATGATGTTGTAAGGTTGGAATTGATTGATAATCCAGTCATTGAATCATTTTTGATATTTAATAAGTGCTCTTCGAATCCAGGTAGAACATCTCCAAATAAAGCACAATCAAATGTATTACTTAGAATAGAATTTTTGACATCCTCATCAATATTCATTAATTTTATTCCATTTTCATTACCTTTCAGAACATTTGCTATCATGGAAACTGAACTCAAAGGTCTGATTAAAATTTTCTCGACTCTAGCACTAATTTTTCGATGATTTTGATGACTTTCAATATCAAATCCTAAATCAATCACATCTCCTTCATTGATTTCTGTTGGTTCGCCATCTTTGTCAGGAGTGATTTTTACTTTGTTAACAAATGTACCATTTGAAGAACCTAGATCCTTAATATAAATTTTTCCAGTATCAATATCGGCATATAATTGAGCATGACTACGAGACAAAACTCGAGAGTCAAAAAATCCATTAGAGGGAGTAGGTTGAATCTTTGTTCCAGCAGGACGACCAAGTTTCAAAACATCTGGGAAATAAGGGATCACTAAAGATTTTTTCTCAAAAGATTCATTTAAAGGAGTCAAAACGACAGTATATTGTAGTTGAGAACGATCAATTTTCTTTGATTTCATGGGGCTGGTCGAGTTAACATATGATGGAGAAGAGCCGGAAGGATTTGGTTGTCTTCTACTCCTAGAATTAGATCTTTTTCTGTTGTGTTTGTTCATTGATGATGGGGGAGGATTTGAATTAGTTTGACGTTTTTGAGTCCCTTGCGGCTGTGAATGATCATCAACTGATATTGAAGGGGCGGGTAAAGATAATGAAGGGTCTGATTGGTTAAGATCCAGGAAAAATGAGTCCACCGACGAGGTATCAGATGAAGTAGCGGTCGACATCCTTATTAACAGAGATCTCTAATTCGAATATTTGTGAAAATAGAATCAAAGCTATCGATAAAAGAGTCCAGTGCAACTATTTAACAACAGATCCTGTGAGCTAGTGCCAGCGATTTCGAAACAAAAGAGAACAACAGTAAAAGGAAATCCACGAAATCAAGCTATCTATCGCCAAATCTGATGGTGATGTTTTGTTGTTAATTGTAATAGCGCGAGGTCAAATAGGGTCACCCCAAAACGAGGTATATTATGGGGTAACCCTATCGAGCCAAGTGATCACTTCTATAAGTATAATAACTTTACATGATTGCAATTATGTTCTTAATATGTTTCAATTGAGATGAATATTGAGTATAATAATATTACTCCGCTAACTTAGGAGAAGTTTTCATCATCACTAGCCATTGCTTAATTTGTTATTTGATCAAGATCAGTCCAGATTCATCTGTCAATATCAACATAAATCTGTTACAGCTCTGAATGGGGTCAAGTAGTTCTGCCCCACCATTAAAACCTGATGGTCCTCCAGGGTTTGATCTAAGACCAAGTTCTTACTTCTCCTAAAAGAGACCTTAACGTTACGCTAACTCTGATATGTTGCTAAGTTTTGTTTTGTTTCTTGCTGGTAAAAATATGATTGGCAATATTGATACCATTATTTAGCGAAAGAGACATTTTTTGGGGACTTCATCGCAAAGAAAAAGAAATCAACATGGCTAAAAGAACACTTTCAAATGCTTTTTCCAAAACTTTTTCAAAGTTCAAGGCCGTGAAAGAGGACAAAGATTTGGCTTACATATTAGTTACTTCTTGTTATAGTCCTGTTACCATTGCTGAAAGGCAAATATCTATTAATTGCTCCCGTTTCGAGTATTCAACTAAAGGCAATTTTCAAATGGACAGTTTGTCTCAATATTCAGTTCTCCATTTAAAAGATGGGGAAATTCTACCTGCCAAAACAATCCAGTTATACATGAATATCATTTTCGACGATACAAACTTATTGAAAAGAAAAAATTTCCCTTCAAAACAACTTGTTCTCCTATGTGGTTTCCTCGATTTGCCAACAGAATACAAACTGCATTCTACTTTCAACCATTTTGTTGCTTCAGTTGATCCTAGTTTGCAAGAAGAATTAACGTTGATTTTACTCAAAGAAATTGAGATAATCAATGACCAGTTTCTATTCAAAAATTGGAAGATCCACATTAAGGTGGCTGGTGTTTCTGCAAACCCTGTTGGTCTCAATAATTATTTCGAGTTTTGCACCCACACCAGTCAAATTAGATGTTGTCGTTTCTGCAATGTCCAAAGGTGGTATGCTCATGATAAAAAGTTCACTCTATGGCTAATAAAATCAGGGTTTGAAGTTGCGATACTTAAAGGACAAGCTGACGATGTTAGTAGTACTACATTCAAATTGAATAGATTTGCTCATACTTCTGATGCTGCATAAATGGATTATATTAGAGATAAATAACAATTTATACTTGAGTCAACTGATCTTTTCTCTGAGAATAATCAAACAAAGATCATACAAATCATTGAAACTATTAGAGGTGCTCCAAAATTTGTGAGTATTTAGATTTCATGATTTCTAACAAATCCCCAAAGGAAGGCAAAGAAAAGCTTGGGTTTAGAGACCAAACAATTCTTATAGGTTATCCGGGGAAGATACGCAATTTTTTGATATTTGTCCTTAGTGGTTGTTTCAAAAAAATACTAATGAGAAGTATCCGGATGGAAGCTTCAATAAAGAGCATTTCTTGAAAGAATTTTTGAAAAAGTATTATGTCATGAACTTGATCTAAAGAAACTACAACAAATTTGATAAAGATTACCTGTTTTTATATATATGAAAAGTTTGAATTGTTTAATGATTTCTTTAAATCTTTTGAAAGTCATCAACAAAATTTGATGTTAAACGAGATTCAACTACCTTTCCATTCGATTTTGCATTTAGATGAAGTTGCTGTTATGGGACCATTGACTAATCTTAATCATGACTGTTTTGAACGGTTAATCACGTCCTTAAAGAAACTCGTTGTTCATCGTCATGACTGAAGAACTTTAGCTGCTAATAGTTTTAGGGCATATTCTTACTTTCAATTCGTTCTTCTTGAAAGTATGCCATCAGAACCTTCACTCAATGTGGATTATGGTCATGGTGAATATTTGAACTCTACTGATTCAGATGTTATAGAAACTGGGAAATTTGTTAATTGTGAAGAATATTATTATTTCCCAAAATGTTTTCACCTAAATTCCAATGTTCGTTGGTCAACCGTATTAAGAGAAAATCTTTATTTGAGTATAGACATTCACAAAGCTGTGATGAGATGCTAAAAAAAAACGTAAAACTAAAATTTTTATTCTTGATACAAATGACATTATTATGGAATGCTTTTTTTTTTGTAAAAAGAAAGAAGATATTAGATCCACGTTATGTTTCTGTTATAAAGTTTAAGATGAAACACTCAACGGCTGGGAATATGAAGGGCACCCTATTAGGTGGGGAAACTGATGGAACAAAAGGTGAACATCGCTCAAATGATATTGTTTTACTACCTGCTAGTGATGTTAAAGGCCATTTTCTGTAGAATTCAAGGTTGACAAAATCATTTTGACTCTGAATGTTTAGATCACTTATTTTTAGAAAGTACATTCTAGTATATTTATATTATTTTGTTTTTAATTCTTGCTTGTAGGCATTAATTGATTGGCTATGTGGCGCATGTTTGTGGCTGGTGCTTCGAAAGTCGTTATAACCTTGAGAGAACATGCTATACGCTAAACTACTCCAATTTTTCAGGAAACAGGGTCAAACGGTTGCTAAAGCTATTTGCTACCCATATAAACCAAAGATAAGGTTCTGCAAATTGAGTCATGTTAATTACTTACGGTTAAGAACAAATTACTGAGGGAGAAAATAAAATTGTTGTAATCATGACAATTAATCCAACAATCTTATCGGATCTTATCGGACAAGGAAAGAAGTGTGACCTTAGCCTTGTTAATACAGGAGTTTTACATTGAAGAGGTGCTGAATTCTCCAGAAATAAGCAAGAGCGTTTTGGGAGGTCTCAAAGAGCTCTCGTTGTTAGAGGTATTGGGACTTGAATAGGAGGAAGCCTCGGATTTGGACCCTATCTGGATCAAGGAGGACTAGGAGTGGCATAACTGTAGTTGGAAATATTGATATTTGGATAGAAGTTTAGAGAAGAAGAAAGCCAGCCTAGTTATTTCAACAATCACTTGTACTTACTTGTCGGCGCACTTGAATTTGTCTTAACATGTTAAAATGAATAACAGAAATGTTTTACTAAGTTGATGTTTTACCAGCAAGGAGCATTCTTCAAAATGGCCTTCACAAAAGCTGTTGATGAGTTTACTCATTTCATTACTTTTTGTAAGTAACATATTTGCTAATTTAAACCTAATTGATTATTGCTTCGATCGAGTCAACTGAATAAACTGTACTTTCTCGGAGTTATGATTGAAGACAACTACACACCAACAACAACTCGGACTTCAGCTAGTTTGATTAATTAATAGAAAGTTGATCCTCTGCGACTCAGCATAGGCTAAAATTATTTAGACGTTTCCCGCCACAATTGTGGGTTCCAAGATGTTGGCTACAACACCCTGATAATAGATTTGACTTTCAATATCCACTTTATTCTTGACATTGCCTTAACGATCTTTTACTTTAATTGATTTTGATTATCTTTAGTAACTTTTCCTACTTTTCCACATTTAGAAAACTGTGGTTAATGAAGGTAATAACGAGCGCCGCGATTTCTGAGACCGGTTGAATTTTTTGTTAACCAATCAACAGCTCTAAAAGTCAAATTTGCCGAATCAGGAGTTACAATGCCCGATTATCATTCATCCAGGGATCCCTGGGATCTTGCAAAAAGTTTATCATTGCCAAAATTTCCTTACTATTGAGTTATCTAAGACAAAGTTTTAACAATATGTTAAGGTTTTTAAAAAGTTCTAGCGAGGTGGAGCTTCTTATAGAGTTCCATTATCTCGGATATGATAATTATAATCGTGACTCATTTTTGACATTAATTAAAAAATCTTTATTTTTCAACGCTTTAAATTCTGTAAATTACTTGAAGAGTATTCCATATTCTGAAGTATCACGTAAATTCAGGCTGCCACACTTTATTAACAATACTACAACGTCAACTTTATTCTCCTGCGATTAACTGTAACTTTAATTTTCAAAATACTTATAAGGCACATTCAACACTCTCCAATTTAACTTGAATGAATTAATACTCAATGATTTTATAGATAATATAAATGCGCACTTCTTCTTAATCAAATCAAATTAGCGCTCTACGATTCTCGCTGTAAAATTCTTATCAGCTCGCTTTTAATGAGGAAAAAAATTTGTTTTTCTATGCATGTCAATTTTATGACATGATGGACTGGCACGTGGTATTTACCACTCAACATGTGAGTCAAAATAACACAGTAAAGAGGGAGACAATAAAAAAATTTCTGTATAATGATAATAATAATATTTGAAAA
>JBAKFZ010000217.1:0-21794 GCA_037355385.1 Saccharomycopsis sp. FM-2023a
AATTAAATTTATTCAATGCTATAACAAAATTTACGTACAGGATTACAACTTCTATCCAAAGTCAAAACAACTTCTAACTATTACTAAAACATAAAGATCTATAAAGGCAAATAAAGCAACTTGTTTTGTGCGTAACTTTTATTGATTTTCTTCGAGATCATTTCTGAATTTAGTTCTGTTAATAATTCATCTTCAAAACCAGCATTTAACCATATTTTCTGTAATATTTCTATAATTTCTAATTCTTTTTTACTACTCTTTACAAAACATTTCAAATAATACACATCAGATAAACACGATAACAAAACGAATTTGAGATTTTTTGGTTTTTCTTCCAATTTTTTTTGTCCAAGAGTTTCTTCGTACTTTCTCAAAATTAATTTGAAATTTTCAAGTAATGAATCAATAACGTTCTCTTTGAAAACTTTAAACCCAGGCATTCTATACGTGAAAGTTCCCCCATTATCAGTCAATATTTGAGAGAATTCGTATAAAGTAACTGATAGTTCTGGCGAAGGAAACACTGGTAACTCTTCTTCCCAAATCCCCAAATCAACAGGAGCATTAATTGATCCAAACTCAAAATTAACATCACTTAATTCAAACAGTTGAGAAGTTTTTTGATTTTTCTCAATATATTCTTCAATATTTGAGAGCTCAATATTTTCGATCTCAATATGCTCAGAGATGATTTCTGGGAGTTGGAAATTTTGATCATCAGCGCTAAATTTTTTGATAATATTTTCTATAAATTTTTTGCCTAAAATATTTCTGGTGTTATTAAATATGAGAAAATAGTTGAAGTTGATAATGTCTGTCAAGGTTTTTTTAATATTTTGAATATTATTAACCATGGTTTCAGTAAATTGTAATTGTTTAAAAAGTGAACTTGTATTCACACACTTTTCAAGTATAATCAATATCTGAACGATATCTGAATTATATTTAATAAATTTATCATTATTGAAATTTTTGGATAGATTGAAAAATTTTTTCAAAAATGTTTCGATTTCCCGTGTTAATAAACCATAGAAGTACTTTGTTTCAATATTTTCAAAAATTTTCTTTAACAAAGAACTATATTTTTCAACAAACTTGTTTGACGCTTCAGTATTGACATAAATATTAAACTCCTGGTTGTTATAATATTCATTCAAACTTAGATAAGGATCAGTAGGTTCATTGATTTTGTTTGAGTTATTATTGATGAATGATTTCTTTGCACTCGAACTAAACACGTCTAAAACCTCTTGTAATTTCGAAAAATAACTCAATAAATGATAAATAACATATTTTAAACCAATATTACTTTGACTGCTTGAAAGATCATTATTTGTTAATGCTAAACTAGTAATTTTGGATAAATAAGTGTTAATATTTTTAATTTGCATATCACTCTCACTAAGAGACCAAATTCCATCTTCTTTTTCAGATTCTGGTTCTTTGGCAAAATATTGCTCTGAATATTCGCTAATACTTCTAATTTGCATGATTTGTGACGAAACAAGTTCACTAATTTTATCTTGCCAAATCTCAATTAAAACTTCTAACAATTCTTTTTCTTTGCCATGAGTGATAATAATAACATTTGTTACACTACTAGAACACATATTTTTAAACTCTTTTAGAATAACTCTCATCAAGTCAATTAGTTTCACAAAAGACTTAGAAGAGTTGAAGTTATCATTTATAACATCGTCTAATTGATCCTTGAAAGATTTCAAAAAAGTTTGACAAATTGTCTTTTTCCAATTTGATAAAAGGTCACTTAGCTCCAAAGCATTTTTCCCCGTTAGCTTGCTTCTATATTCGGAAGTCGAGTGAGTGAATCTGCAACTACTCAAAAATTCGTCAAAGTTTTCGAATTTATCAATAATTGAATAATATTTATCAATTAAGCTATTTTTGAATTGTGAGTCTTGATAATTGCAAGTTTCAGCAATTTGATTGAAAAAGGATTTTGATGATGTAGAAGCTTGTTCTTCGGGGAAAAAAACTTTCAAATACTTCAAAGATGATGAAATATGTCCAAGAGTTCTTTCAAAATTTTCAAGATTTTCAAGATCTATTAAATCTTTTCTTTGAAATAGATCATCAAAAAACTTTGTTTTCAATTGAATATAGTGATGAAAAAGATCTGAAAGATTGAACTCGTTTGTAATAATCAAGGAAACTAATATTGAGATAAAAGACGAATCGCTAAGATTATCTGAATCGAGCACATTTGATCTAGTTAGTAAAGAGTCTAGAAATGTAGAGTATTGGATTTTCACTTTCTTTAATTTTTGGACTAAAGTATCGTTGTGATGTGAAATCTCTTTGAGGAATTTCTCAAACAAAAAGAACTCTTTGGAAATTTGAATTAGATTTGAATCAATCAATTTACTAAATTGTATAGTGGCTTTGTTATTATCAAGTTTTTTCATCAATTCTTCCACCGACGTTTGTAAAGTTAAAATAGCAATCCTGAACAAAACTGTATTATCAGCTTTGCGTTTAAGATAATCACCACTGATGAATCTTCTATAATTATTGATGAATCTCATTTGATT
This sequence comes from Saccharomycopsis sp. FM-2023a, assembly GCA_037355385.1. Classification (NCBI taxonomy): domain Eukaryota; kingdom Fungi; phylum Ascomycota; class Saccharomycetes; order Ascoideales; family Saccharomycopsidaceae; genus Saccharomycopsis; species Saccharomycopsis sp. FM-2023a. The sequence goes on from JBAKFZ010000217.1 coordinate 2,553, forward strand.
CTTCAGCACTGCAGAATCATTAAGCTCGCAAAGAATTCCAAGATGTTTATCCTGATCTTGAGCGATATCATTCATTGAAATGATGTTATCAGCAGTGGCCAATAATGAACGATATTTAGACCCCACCAAGGATCGAAGTTGATTAGTCTTTTCATTTGCCAGCTTTTCTGTGTTTTGTTTGATTTCTCTTATTTGAGATATTGGGAGGGATTTAAAAAGCTCATTGGCCTTATGAATGTTTTCAGCAGTCATTCCCCACAATCTCTGACTTTAGATCAGTCACTTTTCACTTCCTTTGAACAGTTGGAGTTAATGTTTAAACTCTTGGGGACTCTTCTTAATTTTGATTGAAAAATCACAAAAAGACGTGGAAGATAAATTTGATCACGTGTATAATCAGTTGCAATATAAACAGCTAAACTTAAATATCAATTTACAAAATTTGCTGGAAAAAAAATAACTTATATTCATTCATGATTTTATTAGCCTGGAAGCTTTCAATTGAATCTATTTTAGGTGGTAAGTCTATATATATTAAATAGAAAGTAATTCATCGAATTTTTCAATAAATAACTTAGCTTTATCTTCGGCATCAGCAACTTTTTCATTAATTTTTAAAGAGACTGTAACAGTAGGAAGTTCGTGTGATTCTTCAGCAGCTGGAGTAGATTTGATGTCAGTTAATAAATCAAAAATTGATGGTGTTGATGGAGTCAATGAAGCTGGTTTACTCTCATTGTAATTAATAACAAAGTTAACTTTAAATCTATCAAGTTTAGTTGGTAAGCTAACAATGTCTTCAAATAAGTCATCATAATAATCTGACTTAACAGCATGTCTTTGTAAAGCATAAGCTTCAGCTTTTTGAACAGCTTCATTAACAAATTCATAAACAGTGAACGGCTTAACTTTACCCAAAGTTTCTTCACGTAATTTGATAATTGGACTCAAATCAAATGATTGACTGATAATCTTTGGTTCTGGTGGAGGAACTGGTGCTGAGGTAGCTTCTGAGTCAGCAGATTTTTCACTCTTAACTTCTTCTAAAGGAGCTTCAGCTTTGATCGGAGCAGCTTGAATATTTGAAAGATCTAATTTTTCGTGGGCTGAGAAGTAAGTAGCAATGGCACCAGCATCATCTTTAGAGATTTTACCCAAGTAGTATAAAACATCACCTTTGAGAATTCTTCCCTCTGGACCTGTGGCTTCAATTTTATTGAGAGCCTCTTCTTTGGAAATACCATTGGCTTCGAGAAGACTGTGGACTGATGGGAAAAAAGTTTGATCAGGGTTTGCTTTATTGAAAATACCAGTTGAAGTAGTTGAGCTAGACTTCTTTGGAGCAGGGATTTCTTTAACTTCTTTTTTTGAAGCTTCTGGAGCAGCTGGAGTCTCCACAGCGTCTTCTTCAGGGAATTCTAATCTTGAAATATCATCTTCTGGTTCTGCAAGATACGCAATTGTTTTCCCAACGGGAATATCTTTAGCACCATTTTGTGATAAAATCTTAGCTAAAATACCGTCATCTTGGGCTTCAACATCGATTTGAGCTTTATCTGTTTCGACTTCTAATAAAACATCACCGGCACTGTATGCTTCACCTTCTTTCACTTTCCATTCAACAATCCCACCTTTATCCATAGTTGGTGACATGGCTGGCATAGCAAATTTAGTGGCACCGAGTCTTAACACAGACGCATGGAATACTATAACATTCAGTTAGTAAGCTTCATAAAATCAATCAAATATCGGGGGTTTGCCTATACGTACACCGAGTATGGTATTTATTTATTTTCACAGAACGAGCTGATCTTATAACAATTTTAGAAGCAGATAACATGGTAACAATAGAGAATTATCACTTATTTCAGATGACTGATATGGAAGAAATGTTAGTGGTCTGTAATTTGTGGAGTAAAAAACTAATTTCTGCGAAAGTATGGTTTGGTTCTTTAAAGCAGTGGTCTGGTGATGATCAACTGATGTTATTTTTTCAAGTAAAAATATCACACCAATATTGCATTTTTATGCATGATTGTGCATTTCACCGCAGGTTTTTAACATTTAACAAAATATTTATTTATAAAAAAGAGAGATAATCTCGACTTTTGGTGTATCAAATTGTATAAAAAAGTATAAGAGTTTCGTAATAAAAACACGGATAATGCTGCATGAAAAATATATAAAAGTTTTCTCAACTAGAATGATAAACTCAAACTGTGTTCAAAGGCATTTCCTGTAAACTATCCATCAATTGACTCCAATTCTCTGAATGTAATTCACTGTATTTGAGTCTATCTCCCACCCATTCTTGAAACACTTTTGTGATTTTGTACTGTGTTTCCTGGAACATTAAAAATTCGTGTTGGATACATTCACGAATTAGCCAATCTCTATTCGTTTGTCCAATGATTTTTTGTTTATCTTCATTAATTGTTTGAACTAAGTTATCAACTTCAGAACCCTTAACGTCGGATTTTTTTTTCAATTGACTTAATTTTGCTTGGTTTTGTTCTACTTTTTTCTTCAATTCCAGTATATTATTACCTCCAAGATGTTTGCGACGTTCAAACAATGTATATATCGACGTCAAATATTCATTAAATTCTTTAAATTCCTTAAGAATCCCTTCTTCTATCAATTGACTTTCATCTTTCAATAAAGCCGCTGAAGTTCTAATATGTTTGTTAAGATTTTGAATTCCAACATTAATAGTGTCAATGTCAGAAGGTTCAACTGGATATATTTTGGAAGTAGTTCCCACAAAGTCAGTTAAAACTTGAATTAACTTTTCATTATCAGTATTGTAAAGCTGTTTGCGTTTTTCAAATCTTTCAACCAAAACTGTAATTTTTGCCCAACTATTTTGAACATTGGATAATGATTCTTCCGCAGATTTCCAAATTGCTTCATTATTATCATTCCAAGAATCAATAAACTTTTTGGAAATTCTTTTACCTTCAAATTCTTCTGATATTTCAACGTTGGTTTGTTTTCTCCACATTGACAATTCTGTTGGAATTGTTAAGAACATAATTACCATTGTCTCATCTGATAGTATTGGATGTTTCATGATTAAATTAAGAAATCTTGATAAACCTCTTTTTCTTCTCTCAAGAAATAATGGATCATTATTTCCTCCTACTAGTATATTAGTAAAATAATTTTGTCAAGAATAAATAAATCAAAAAACGAAATAAAAAAATCAATAAACTCACCTGAAAACGATTTTGGGGGAAGACTTGGAACCATTCTAAATGGATACTTTTTTGATAAAACTTCTTGCAACCAAACAAAATCAGAATAACGTCTGACAACTTTCTTACCATCTGATGGGTTGTATTCACTTAAATCTATAGAATGAGAAACAAGATAATTGATATGCTTAAAAACAAGTCCCTCTTTTTCTGCAATTTGTTGAACTGTAATAACATCATTTTTATTTGGATTAAATAAACGACGAACATTGTAAGTATCAACCATTGAATATTTACTCAACTTAGCTGAGCTATTGTTAGAATGATTGGCAGTACTAGCAGCTGAAGGCTCTGTCAAGATCTTTGAGGATTCAGACCATATACTACCTGTCATTGGATCATTATTTATTTGATTAGAAGTTTCTTCTAAAATCAATTCTGGAAGATTATTGATATGAATCTCCAAATTTTGAAAATTGCCTCCTCCAAGATTTTGCTGTTCTAAAGCTAACAACCCCACAATTACATTCCATAAACTATGATCAACAACGGTGAAATGAATAGTTTGGTTCAAAGTCACAAGATTCAAAATATTTTCAATTGATATTTGGTTTAAACCAGCAATATCACAAATGTTTTCAATAGCGTTGAAATCTGCAAATCCATCTTTTCTGATGTTTTTATTATAAAGCACATCGTACACCGTTGGGACGACAGCTTTTTTTATATTATGAACAGCCATCAAAAGATCATCATTTCTTTCTATTAATCCATAAAGATAACCATTATCGGATGAATCTTCGTTATCACGAACAACTGTAGGAATTGATACAGGCGAGACAAGGCTAGGAATACTGGGACTGCTTGAGTTAACAGGGGGGTCTGACCAAGGGTCTGAAAGGTCTGCTGGGAACAAAGAAGACATAACAGAGGGATTATAATACAAGAAAATAGAATATACTGTTGGCTAAAGTTGTTCCAGTTTGTTTGTGAATTTACAGATTTAAAAGAACAACAACATCGCTTTAGACATCCAGACACCATCCAGCCTTGGAGTTTTGAACAGTTCAATTTGGAACAAATATTCTGTTTTGAAAACTAGCCATGAGTGAACATCCAAACACATGCTTCACTACTTTCGTTTTTAAAATTCACAGTCTCATACTTACCAACAAAACAGGAGTTGGGTGTCTAATCACTCTCATGTTCACAAACACCCCAACACCAATTCAGAAGATTTCCTCAGAATCCCAAATTCAATCGTGATTTCAACTTCAAAAATCTTTCTCAAAAAGCAAAGAAAACTAGCAAATGCAGTGGCAAGACTTGAATCCAGGATATCATATAGATGTCTTATCTGATAGTGTAGGAATTCCTAGTGGAATTCTCAAGCAGGTGGTTTGTTTGTTAATCTCATTTCCTTTCAGTTTTATCCTAAAGAGACTTCCTGATCATAATATTGGACTCAAAAATGGTTACATTATCGGTGTGTCTGCATTATATTTGTTTGCAATTTTGAATATCTTTGGCGGGTTTGTCACTTTGATGATTTCTTCTTTAGGTTGTTACTTAATCACCAGATACGTTCACAATCCATGGATGCCATGGATCAATTTTGTGTTTTGTATGGGACATTTGGCATTTAGTCATCTTAAAGCTCAATTTTTCATTGATTCACTTTATGATCCCAATGTTATTGATATCACTGGTGCTCAAATGGTCTTAGTCATGAAGTTGACTTCTTTTGGTTGGAGTGTGCAAGATGGAAGAAATCCACCAGATGAAGAATTAACTCCTCATCAAAAATCAAAAGTCATTGAGAAACATCCCAATATTATTACATTTATGAGTTTTACTTTCTTCTTTCCTTCTTTGTTAACCGGTCCTTCCTTTGATTTTGCTGATTATGATAGATATATCATTGGACACTTATTCTCAGACGTTCCTGAAAGCAAGCGCCCAGGTAAACATCGGAAAAGATTAATTCCTAAGAATGGAACGACAGTTTCTTGGAAATTAGTCCAAGGATTTTTTTGGGCTTTCCTATTCTTCAAAAGTGGTGATTATCTTTCTTCTGATACTCTTTTCTCTGATAGTTACAAGAAATTATGGTTTCCAGCTAAAGTTATTTTACTATATTTTACAGGTTTGACTTATAGATTCAAATATTACGCTGCCTGGACAATATCTGAAGCTGCTTGTATTCTTTGTGGTCTTGGTTATAATGGATATGATAAAGAAACTGGTAAATTCAAATGGAATGCTGTTCAAAATGTTGATCCAATTGCTTTTGAAACTGGTCAAAATGCACATGTTTGTTTAGAAGCTTGGAATATGAATACCAATAAGTGGTTGAAAAACTTTGTTTATCTTAGAGTTAAGAGAAAGAATCATAAACCGGGATTCAAAAGTACAATGTTTACTTTTGTTGTTAGTGCTTTTTGGCATGGAACTCAACCAGGATATTATTTAAGTTTTATTGCTGGAGCACTTTATCAATCTAGTATGAAAATTTATAGACGGAATATTAGACCAATTTTTCTAGGAAACCCTCAGGCCAAATTGTTTTATGATATTGTGACATTTTTTGTTACTCAATTATCTTTTGGTTTTGTTGTTCAACCATTTGTGATTTTGGAATTCCATAAATCAATACAATGTTGGGCTTCTGTTTACTTCTATCCCTTAGTTGGTGTTTTTGTGACTTTATACCTTTTTAGAGGTCCACAAAGTACATCAGTTGTTAACTTTCTCAAAAAATATCATGCAACTATGGTCACTGAAGAAAAACCAATGGCAAAAGAACCTATTCATGCCAAATCAGCTACAACTAGTTCAAATATCAAGAATCCTAAATTGGCACAAATTCTTAAAGATAAAGAAGAGTTTGAAGAATTTGGTGTTTTGGCAGTGCCAAATCCAGATATTAGTAAAGAAGAATTTGAAAGAAATATGAAAGAAGCAAAAGAATTTGGGGAAGAAATCAAGAATTGGAGTCAGCCAAAGCAAAGAAGACAATCTTTCAGTGAGGGTCATGATATTCTCAAAGGTGCTATTAATGAATTCACTAAAGAAGTCACTTCATTGATTCCTAATAAAGATAAAACTACTAAGAATGAATAATTTCATATCTGATTTGCTTGTTTTATAACTAGTCGTTTTTCCTAATTTCCTTGTACAATTATACTTTCATTACACTTTAATAGCTTATACTTTAATATGAAAGGAATTTAATAATATATACTAATGTAATATTTTCAATAGAGCAATTCAAAGGTTGAGTTTATAAATTTTGGGTGCGCTTAGTAAATTCAAGACTAGGAAAAACGGGAAACCCAGGAAACACAAATTGAAAGTACAATTAACAACACAAAAAAGTTTCAAAAAATCGAAACTAAAAGGATTTGATTCGTCACTTGTTTAACATATTAATTTGATCATTAAGACTGTTTCAAATTTTTTTAAATGAGTCATCTTTCTATATTCAATGATCTCACAGATTTTGAAAAAAAACTACAGCAATATGTTGATTCAGTTCAAAGATTTGATCCTAAATTAGAATACATCACCGACTTATTAAAATCTGATGAAAAAATTGAAGATTTTATCAAATTAATAATAAATCATCAAAATTTTGGCAGAAGTCTACAGCGATTAAAAGTTCAAAATCTTGATTTAAATAAAAGATTATTAGGTGTTATGGAACAATTAGGAGAATGTCGGAAAATATTGTTAGAATTACCTGATGATTATGAATTAACAGATGATGATGATGATGATGATGATGATAATGACGATGATATTGAAGGAAATAAATTTCAATTTGGAATATCAAATGATGATAATAAACCAAAAAAGCTTGAACTTACTGAGGAGAAAAAGAAAATGATCTTTGGTGATAATCCATTAACCACAAAAGAGTTACTTGAATACGCTGCCAAATTAGCTAAATTTACTACTGTTCCCTCAACTACTGATTTGAATGTTGGACCCAGTAATAATATTTGGCCCGGCGAAGATGCTTTACGTCGAGGAGCATTAGCAATGGCCATAAGATATAGAGATGAACTAATTCTGTTAGATGATCCAAAAGATGAAATTTTACGAGAAGAAGAAGTGGTTGAGAAGAAAGAAACTCCGAATTATCAACCCACTATTGAACGTAGTAGTTCATTTGATGCATATCATCGCCCTCCAATTCCTGAAACTAATCCTCAAGCTCCACAGCTTGATTTATTCGACTCTGATGAAGAAAGTGAGTAAGGTTTTGTTTTGTACTGTATTATGAAAGTAGTGTACTAAAAGAAAAGTTTACAAGTTTTAAATGTAGTTTTATCAAAATTTACAAATTTTTTCAAGAAAACTGATAATACAACTGCACTAGTATATCGAATAGTTGATGAATTATTATATTACGTTATTACACTGATCGATAAATCATTTCAAATAATGCAACATTAACATTAATTTACAGTTGAAAATAATAATGATAAAAAAATATTGATAACGGCGAGGTTCGAACTCGCGCCTCCGAAGAGACCAGGAATGTACGGTAAAGGTTTTCCTTACCCTGGCGCCTTAGACCACTCGGCCACATTACCAATTATTAATTACTCAACTGCAAAACTTGATAATACAATGCCTGATTCAGAACACTCTTAAAATTTGTAGAACAAAACTTTTAAAAGCATGTTTTGAGCATTCACACAGAGCTGTTAAAGTTAAGTTTTACTACTTTTAGCTTAGTATAGCAAATTCTATAAAGATTCTAATTTTCAAAAAAATGTGGTGTTCCTCTATTAAATACTATTTGGTTGCTTAAAACTATATCTCCGTTTGCACTTTGTCCTTCAAAATAATCTCTATTATTTTCGAAGAGATTATAAGAGCTTTGGATAGTCATTTTCCAAATATGCAGTTTGTGGGCGTTTGTGCTGGTAATCTTATTTTACCAGAAAGAGATATATGAAACAGATTTTTATCAGCTCTCATAAACTTTAACAATAATAAAAATTGAGCCTTTTGTAAATAATTCCATTTTCATACTGCATGTCTTAAGTGATATTTGTATCTCTTCTTATGAAATGTTTTTATTATCATTAAATTTTGTATATGCATTTATATTTGGTTAATGTATTGTAACTATGTCAAAAAAATTAAGTTATTATGGAAAGCTTCATAACTTGCAAACCTTAATATTCTTCATAAGCTTATTTTAAAAAGTTTAAAATAAATATTACAACATGATCCACTTTTCAATTTCTTTCAAAATCATGTAGATTGAAAGTTGTATTTTTTCAAAAATCATTGCAAAACGTTGCTTTTTTTGCCTTTTATTTTCAAATTGGCCCAAATCAACTCATAGCTGTAGTGGCTAATAGAAATAGATACATCACAGCCATCAAACAACCGTTTATCGCTTGAATATTGATCAAAGAAGTATAAGCCAGTGCTCAAAACCGTATTTTTTTTTGTGGGAGTTTGTTCAAAATGTTTTGAAGGGTTTACAGATCAAGCTCATTTCAGTAAGATCTGTCATTTTGTTTTGAAAAAAGTGCACATTATAAACCAAAAGTAATATTGTGAAATTTTCCACCTTACTTTGTTACAGGAACTAATTGACACGATAATTTTTTAATATCAGAAAATGGTAAGTTCAATCAACTTTTACTAGATAATGATTGATTGAGTTACTTTATTAACACGTTTTTAGGGAAGACAATTCATTAGTGCGGCTATTTCCGGCCAGAAACATAGTCTGGATATTTATTCAGTGGCAATTTCAAGACCTTACACAGTTACCACTGGTGGCGATGGATACATCAATTTTTGGAAAAATACTATTCTTGAAACACAATCTCCTTCAGATCATGTTATTACAGAGTTTGTTGATAAAATCGGATTACACCATCTTTCTGTGTTTGAAGATATAATTGAGGGTCATAATATTGGACTTGTGGCAGCCGTTACCTTTTCAGGAACTTTAATATTTTATGAATTGAATAAATCAGGACCAAAGAAAAGAAGTGATATTGTTTTGCCAGGGGATAAACCAACCAATTGGGCAATCGAATTTTGTCGTGATTTTGAAGGGCCAAATCATAAATTTGTTGCTACTCAATCAAATGGGAATGCTTTAGTTTATAATTTTAAAGCTTCACCACCAACTGAAGAAGGAGGAAACTCAATCTTTGAATTTATTAGTAGTGGGACGATTAAACCAAAGAATGGTAATTTCGCGATGTCAGTTGCAGTTTCACCTAAAGCATTTTTGGCTGCAATTGGTTATTCAAATGGGGATATTGTTGTTGCTGAACTTGATACTTGTCGTCCAATTTTTACATTTTATAAACCTACCACGTCTTCAAATAGTGGAGGGGTAAGTGGGTCTATTAGAAATCTCAAATTTTCCCCGTCAGGAAACATTTTGGCTTGCGCATATGATTCTGGTAAGTTTGGTAATATTTCATTATATGATGCTAAGTATGGGGAAATTATTGGGAATTTAACTACTCCTACAAATTCTGCTAATAATACTTCCAATGTTAACGCTCATAATGGCTGGATTTTTGCTTTAGATTTCAATGATGAAGGAGATTTATTACTTTCTGGTGGGTTTGATAGTAAACTTAGAATTTGGAATGTTGAAAGTAGAGAAAGGGAAGCCACAATTAATTTATCGATTGAAGATTTTCCAGATGATGAAACTGATGAAAAACAAGGCGATGCTTCCAAAGTGCTAGACGCTAAATTTATTTCAAAAGGTATTAGATTAGCTACCGGTTCTGCAACAAATGACGGTATTGTTTGTGTGGGAATGGATAGGGGTGTTAGATGGTATAGAGAAGCTGGCGGTATTTGATAAGTAAAAAAAAGTAAATTGCTATAATATAGAAGTGTAATGTTAATAAATAAGCTAACGATATGATTTGAAACTTACATTGTAAAAGTAATTTATACATGAAAAAATGTGCATTTAAGAAATCTTTTTATTAGCATTAGTGAAACCAATTCCCTTAACCATTAAAACTGAATATTTATCGAGCTCTTGCGGTTCTAAATATTCATCACAAGGTTTTAAGTAAGCTTCCACACTTAGGAGGTCTCTAACATCTCTCAAAATTCTAATGAAAGTAGCATCAACTTGTTGTTTATTGATAATGATTCTTCCAATATGCTCTTTACCCAACAACATGAAACCCAATGTTAAAGGTAGTTGAGATCGACAAACTAAACCGCTAACGGATATTTCTTCCATAAGTTCGTAAGCTGCCTTTTCTCCAACATCTTCTGGAATCTCACCACCAGAACCAACTTCTTCAACAAAAAATCTCCAACCACTAGTGGATTCAGCTACTAAAGTAACCCCCCAACCCGGTGATTTACCACTAACATCACCTCTCCAAGCATCTGCTATGATATCAGTTTTACATCCAGTAGATGATAATACTTCTCTAGCGGCCTCCACAATACGATTCACAATACTTGGACTGACTCTAGTGGAATATGCCACTCCTCTGATTGCAGAAATTTTTGGTAATTCTAAGGCATGTAGTGTGATAGGAGTAGCAAGTAATTGATTGATCATTAAATGTGCTTCTGCCCCACCAACTGGAGGGGCCCCACGTTTAAGAATATGAAGTTCAACGTCTTTAACTCCAAATTTATCCATAATTGGCAATAACCCCCACTTGACACCTTCAAGGCCAATTGTTCCTTCATCATCTGAGTCAACACCTTTAAAAACGATTGAAAACTTCTTTTTGGCAAATGGACCTAGTAATAAAATATATTCAATGTAGTATCCCATAGCTCTAGCCATGTTACAATTAAATGTTAGTTGTCCACCAATGATAAGACCTGGTCTATAAATGACAGTAGTACCGGTATAACTAATCTCAATAGTGGAACCATTAGTTAAAGCTTCTAGAAGTCTGAGGAAAGATATTTCATAATCTCTTAAACCTGGATTAATATCATCAGTTCTAATTTTTTCTATTTTGATTGGGACATGGGCCAAAGTAGCTAGAACAAGCCGAAGACGAAAGTTTCTGTGTGACTGGAGAACAACGGTTTTAGTAGCCATTTTCAATAATTACCTTAGTGGATTCACTTCTTCAGTTTTGAAATAAATAAATTTATGCACAAAAAATATTTTTTTTTCAATAGACTGGCTTCGCGATGAGGCCGGGCAACCCCGATTCCAACCGATGGTTTTTTACAAAAATAACAAACAATCAAAGACTAATTAAATAAAATTGATTAAAACCTTCAAATATCTTTTCAATGAGCCTGAATCCAGCTCAAAAACACAATTTGTTCAGTACAGTAATGTCTGAAAGCGACTCAAAACGGCAGAAAGTAGAATCTCTGGGAGGGATTGTGCTACCAAAAGAAAATAGTAATAATATTAATAATAATAATAATCAACCTGGTCTTACAGTCAATGCAAATGCTGCTAAAAAAGAATCTGGCAGTGGAGCATTATCACCGACTGATCCTGATAAAGTGGCTGATGCTTTATATGGTACTGGTGTTGATTTAAAGGAAGAAGAGAGTCTTCTTAATAGAGAATCGGAACGTAATAAGGCCAAATTAGCAATGTCAAGTCAAAATAATCACCAAAGAACTTTAATCACCCAGTTAGTACCACTTATGAACCGTGCTCAAGTTTATGGTTATGCTAAACGGGAAATTGAAAGTCGAGGATTGAAGATTCCTCCAGGACAAGAAAGAGCTTTTGCGGATTTCCTTAGTGTTGCTTGTGAAGAAATGATGACCCCTGTTCTTCGTGATTTTGTGATGCATAGCAGGCATCGTAGAAGAAATATTAAAAGTAGTAATGGGAATAGAAGTGATGTGGCGAAAGCTCTACGTGATTATGCTAGTAAACAAAAAGAATTAGAAGATAAACGTACCACTAAAAAGATTAAATTAGGAATTGAATTGGATGATGGTGTTGCCAAGCCGAAAGCCGATGAATTGAGTCATAGAGCTGCCAATGCTACTGCGGCTTTAATGACATCTGGGAGAACAAAGACTTATAGTTGGATGACTGGAGGTGGGGGTGGGGCTGGTGCCGGTCTGGGTGGAGGAAGTGGATCTGGTAAATCAAAAACAGCAGAAGCAAACGATGGTAAGGGAGTCAGATTCAGGGAAGCAAGACAAGAAGAATTGTTCAGTGTGAGAGATTTGGTTAAAGCCTTAGAAACTAAACGTCGTGGGGTTGATAGAACTTTAGTGAAAAGTTATGGAAAACTTAAAGATCTGTACAGATAGGCTTAACACCAATCATTGAAAGAAAAGGAATCATTGAATAAAGGGTTTCAATAATTCCAGTTTGTATATTATAAATTTATATCGCATTTTAATCTAATTTTTCAGAGAATTTGAACCTTTTTTTTACATTGTTACTAATGTAGGTGTCATATTAGTGGGGCTATAGGAGGGGTACACTATCAATAACCAAGACCTATCAAGATGTTCACTTTGTTGTTTTGATTCTTTTTTTTTAAATTGGACAATTTATGCTGCAGCATTGGAAAATTCACACCCAAATTTTGTGAATAAATATTCAATATGAGGGTGCAGTCAACGATAAAATGCACCATTTTTACATATTTATTGACCAATTGAAAATTTTCCCAATCAAGTTGAATCAAACAATAAAATCATAATAAAGATTTCGTATATTATACACATTTAGGTGTTTGAGCTAAATAAATCAATCATCATGAGTCACGAGACCGGGTGTTTTAAAAAAGTTATCTTAGCTCATCTTCGCTGTATAAATTAAACCATTAATTTCATGATTTTTATAAACAATTTTCAATGATAGTAGATAATATCTTCAATCATGGCACCTAAGACAATACTTCTAATATCTCAAATGCCTCGACAATTTCATAGTTGGTCTTATGTACCCAATATTCATCATAATCAAACTCAAATACCCAAACAAACTTATGAACTTCCGTTGAAATTTAGAAGTGATCATTTATCACATTATGAATTATTAGGAATCTCTAGATTAGCTAGTCCTCGAGAAATTAAGCGGCGATTTAAACAATTGTCAAAAATGTATCATCCAGATATTGTTCACTCTAATCCACAATACACAGATTTGTCAGAACAAGAAAAAAAATTAAATAGTGAGAATTATATTAAACTTGTGGCATCATATGAAGTATTATCAGATTCAAAACGTCGTCAAAATTATGATTTAACTTTGGATAGTTCAGGAGTTGGAGAAGGTGGATCTAGATCAAATTTTTATGATCATACTTCAGGTACTTCAAATACTCATAATGAAAGATCAAAATATTATGGAGAAGCAAAATATTATTCAAGAGCTAATGGTCATTATTCTCCATCAGGCTTGAACTTTTCTCGTGGCCATGTTCATTATGGCCATAATTATGATCCTAACGTTAAATCATATTTCCATGGAATGCCAAACAGTAATTCTAAACATGATGTACCTCATTTTGATTTTGATAAACATTTACAAATGCAATTAAAAATGGAAGAACGTTTGATGAATAAAAAGTTGAAACAAATGGGATCAGTATTTGGAGAAGGAGCAGAAAATCTCGTTAATACTGATAGAAGATTTCATAATATTTATCGCCATCATAAAAAAAAACAACATGAATAATTTAGTTGGCTTTTCTTTTACTTCAATTTTAAGTTTATTACTGATTAAACTTTCATACAACTCTTTTTTTTATTACGACTGTTATATGACTTTATTTTCTTTTGTTTTAATCTACACATGCTTTTCATATTCTTTATACTGTACTGAACGAAAAATTCTTTTTTTTGATGTAGTTATTTACAAGTTGGTATAGATTGAATTGAAAGTTTAATATGCATTTCAGAAACAACAACAATATGATAGGGTATAATATGGACCGAAATATAATAGAATGATTTGATTAACATTGGTCTACTTTAGATATCAATACCCATAGTAGACCTAGAAGTTGATTAAAAAGAAAAGACGAAAAAAAACTAATAATAATCAACCAGAACACATTTCACAAGATTCTAGATTTTCAATTGCACAAGCAATAAGTTTGGAGCTATAAATATCTTGTTCTAATTCCTCAACTTCTTCATCAATGGTTTTTGAAGATTTAGAATCATTAGTTTTGAGTTTGGTAGCTTGTCGAGGTTCAGTTGATTTTGATTCAGTGTTTCCAACTATTTGCTTGTAAGTTGGTAAAGTACTATAATAACTACCAGAAAAAGTATTTGTTTGGGTAGATGAAGATTCATTAGAACTAGGATTTTTTGGAACATATTTTTTTTGAATTATTTCTCTTGCTCTAACTCTACGAGCATTAATAGCAGCTTCTTTATCAACGGTGAATTGAATAGCTCCAGTAGCGGCTTGAGTCCTTAAATAATACATTCCAGTTTTCAAACCTTTTTTCCAACCATAAAAATGCATTGAAGTTAATTTACCCATGGTTGGGGCACGAATATGGATATTTAAAGATTGTGATTGATCAATATAAGCAGCTCTGTCTACAGCAAGATCAATGATTTTTTTTTGAGAAATTTCCCAAACAGTTTTATACAATTCTTTGATATCTTCTGGAATATTTGGTAGATCTTGAATTGATCCATTAGCAGCAATAATATGATCTTTCATTTCGGTTGACCAAAGTCCCATATCAACTAAATCTCTCAATAAATATGGATTAACCACTTGAAATTCCCCAGCTAAGACACGACGAGAATAAATATTGGAAGTATAAGGTTCAAAACATTCATTATAACCTAAAATTTGAGAAGTTGAAGCAGTCGGCATGGGAGCAACTAGTAAAGAATTACGAATTCCATAAAGTTCAATCTTATCTCTAACTTCCTCCCAATCCCATAGTTCAGTTGGTCTAACACCCCAAAGATCAAAAGATAATTTACCTTGAGAAATTGGTGAGCCTTGATAACTTTCATAGGGACCATCAACAACAGCAATTTCACAAGAAGCTTCCAAAGCGGCATGATAAATGGTTTCAAAAATTTGAACATTTAGCTCTCTTGCTTCAGTTGATTCAAATGGTAATCTTAATAACATAAAAGTATCAGCAAGACCTTGCACACCAACTGCAATTGGACGATGACGTAAGTTAGAACGACGAGCTTCAGGAATTGGATAAAAATTACGATCAATAATTTTATTCAAATTTTTTGTGATAACTTTAACCACTTTATGAAGAGCATCAAAATTATAGGAAACAAAATCTTCATATTGTTCTACAAATGCAGGCAAAGCAACAGAAGCCAAGTTACAAACTGCACTTTCTTCAGAATCTGAATATTCAACAATTTCACAACATAAATTTGAAGATTTAATAACTCCCAAATTTTTTTGATTGGATTTAGAATTACAAGCATCTTTATAAACCATAAATGGAGTACCAGTCTCTGTTTGAGCTTCTAAAATTGCATACCATAATTTTTGAGCTTTAATAGTTTTTCTTCCTTTATTTTCTTTTTCATATTTTTCATAAAGTTTTTCAAATTCTTGACCATAGGTATCAGCTAAACCAGGGGCTTCATTGGGAGAAAATAAGGTCCAATCTTGATTATTTTCTACCCTTTTCATGAAAAGATCAGGAACCCATAAAGCTGGAAACAAATCTCTTGCTCTAATTTCTTCTTTACCATGGTTTTTTCTAATATTAATAAACTCAAGAATATCAGCGTGCCATGGTTCCATATATATTGCGAAAGCTCCTGGACGTTTATTGCCACCTTGATCAACGTATCTAGCAGCATTATTAAAAACTCTTAGCATCGGAATAACCCCATTTGAAGTTCCATTAGTACCGGCAACATAAGATCCAGTGGCTCTAATATTATTGATATGTAATCCAATGCCTCCTGCGTATTTTGAAATAATCGCCATTTCTTTCAAAGTTTCGAAAATTCCTTCAATAGAATCATCTTTCACTGCCACAAGAAAACAAGATGACATTTGAGGAGTTGGAGTTCCAGCGTTAAATAATGTTGGAGTTGCATGGGTAAAATATTTTTGAGACATTAGATTATAAGTTTCTGTAATTGCTTTTAAATCATCACCATGGATTCCAATAGCCACTCTCATTATAAGATGTTGTGGTCTTTCAACCGTTTGTCCATTGATTCTAAGTAAATAAGATCTTTCAAGAGTTTTAAAACCAAAAAAATTATAATTAAAATCACGATCATAATCAATAACTGAATTAAGTTTGTTTTTATATTTCATGACCACATTATAAGTTTCTTCAGAAACCAACGGACCTCTTTTATTGGTTTTTGGATTAACATACTCATATAGATCTTTAATAACTTTAGTGAAATCTTTTGAAGTTTGTTTATGTAAATTTGAGACTGCAATTCTTGCGGCGAGAATGGCGTAATCAGGATGAAGAGTAGTCATGTAAGCAGCAGTTTCTGAAGCTAAATTATCAAGTTCAACCGTGGTTGCTCCTTCATAAACTCCTGAGATGATCTTTTGAGTGACAGCAATTGGATCAACATGATTCTTATCGAGTCCAAAACAAAGTCTGGAGATTCTTGCGGTAATTTTATCAAATCTAACGGGCTCTTTACGCCCATCTCTTTTATAAACAAACATGGGTCTTGTGATATTATAGGGATATGAGCAGATGTTTTGATTGCCATGACGCGTCCAATTTATAGAACTTTTTATTTTTTTGTCCATTTTTTTCGCGTCGCACCAAAGCAACAAATTTATGAGAAATGATCTTACCATGAATGATACTCAGTTATTAATACAGATCGAAAATATATATATAGCTTTATATTCTTATTAACGAAAAAATATAAGAGTATTGTTAAGTTTAGGTGTTTTTGGGAAAAATACACAAAAAATTTATGGCACCTATTGTTAAATTTTTGTAAAAAACACTGCAGCATGGTATTAGATTATGATTTTGATTTTTCTGAAATTTGATATTTAAATGTATCAATTTGATTGAAACAATAGGTTAAAGGGGTGGTATACAAATTTGAAAAGCTGAAAGATATGTCAAGTTTGATATAAATCAATGCGGGGATGCTTGAAAATCTTCTTCAACATGCATTGGATCTTCACAGATTTCTGTATAAGATATCAATAAATTAAGAAAATAGTTATTCAAATAATACTATTTTTAATGTTTTAATGTTGTAAAACTGTTTTTCATTCCGAAAAAGTCTTTAAGACACAACTGAGTTTTTGAAGAGCAGTTGGTATGAAATTTAGCCCTTGTTGCTTCAGTGAAGAGTTAATGACTGCTCTCTTTTTTCTTTTTCTACTCGCTTATGATTTCATCATATCCATCGGATCCTTTATTGCTAATTCATTTGAATTAAAATGCTACTTTTAACTTAATTGAAAAACTTTTAATCAATTAATCAATCATGTTAATGAAATCAAGATTATTAAGATTGTTAACTACTTTATTTTTAGTGGGGTACGTAATTGCTTAGAAACTAAATTTCAAATAGCAATCTTTACTAACTAACTTAGTTCAACTATTATACTATTTTTTATTGTTTTAAACGGGGCCCTGACAACTCCTGGCCTTAAGAGTCTTTATTGGCTTCAAGCAGATACTTCAAGTATCCTTGGAACTCCTAATCGTTATTCAACTAGTAGATGGACTTATTATCGACTTTGTGGAGTTTCTGGTAATAAAAACTCAAACTGTGGTGAATCAACTGCTGGCTATCCTATTTCTCCAAAAGATAATTTCTCTTCAACTTCAGGAGTTCCTAGTAATTTCATTAATCATCGAAAGGTTTATTATTATCTTTCCAAATTTGCCTATGCTTTCCATTTATTGGGATTAGTTTTTGTCTTATTAGCATCTATTGTATCATTATTAACAGTTTTCGGATTTGGAGGAATAGTTGCCTCTTTATTTATGCTATTGGTTTTGTTAGGTTTACTATTTACGGTTGCTGCTTCAAGTATTATCACTGCTTTGGTGGTTAAGGCACGTCGTAATTTTAGAAATTCTGGACGTTCTTCCAAAATTGGAGTTATATTAATGGCTCTAACTTGGACTAGTACTGCTTTGTTATTACTTGTTTTACCAATTAGTATTATAATTGGGGTTTTGAAAATAAAAGGATCAAAAGAAGAAAAAAATTATGGTTATAATAAAGAATATAATTCTGATTATTCTAATGGTAATGAAAACGTTGAACCAGATTTAAAATTAGTTGCTAAAAATCCATCAAAAAGGCAAACAAATAGGGGAAGGGGTTACATAGGAGGTAATTTGGTAATGATTGACAAAAACTCGGGACTTACTCCACAAAGAAGTTCTAGTTATAAAAGAATGAATCAAAAAAACGCTGAAGAACCAAAACGTTATTCTCAAAGAGTAACCACTTTTAGGAACTCTAGTTATACTCCAGGGGATTATGATTATGAAGAACAAAGAGCCAGAAGACCACATTCTTCTTACATTGGTAGATATAGTCAAGGAGTGGTCCCAGGTGATCGTTCAACAAGATATTATCAATCAAAATCTCATCCAAAAAGCGATATCAGGGCAGATGAAAGAGATGTTACTCTCAATAAATTAGCCGCTGGAGAAGAGGATGACATCCATGGTAAATATTCTTTACGTCCCCCATATTCTCCTAATGATGAAGAATACTATCACGATTCTTCCGAATTTGTTGAAGATGATTTTGATGATGCTGATGTTTATGATGAATTTGAAGAAGAACCAACAGGAAGAACTTATATACCAAAACAATCCAAACCAGTTGAACAAGTTTATGATGGTAGTAAAGATGTTATTCTTTCAAATAATCGTCATGCAAATGTCGTGGTTGCTAAAAGATATCAAAAAAAACCGGTTTTAATCAATGTTAAGAATAAGGATAATTATACTCAAAGTAACCAATTATCAGCTTCATCCCCAAAAATTTAGTCTTTTAAATTGTTTTAGTTTAACTGGTATAGCTTTTTTAAATAGCAACAATCAAGTAGTTGAAAAAAGTATTCGGATGTTTTACTGTATTTAATAAC